>JAUELF010289387.1:0-10110 GCA_031471495.1 Clinocardium nuttallii | reverse complement strand
AAAGCTCGTCCAAGTGATAACTCCGCATTGCCTGCACACATGGCCCTCAAACTTAACATGGATGCTGGGGGTGACTAGTAGATGACCCCCATTGATTTTGAGGTAATTGGGTAAAAAATTGTCCAAATATTTCTGACAACATGGCACTCAGTGGGGCATGATTTTTCACAAACATCTCTTGTTTTTCTTGTTTTATTACAGGTTGCAAGCAGAAAAGAGGAATTTAGCTATGAGAGCTGAGGAGGTTGGTAAAATGCAGGGAGAGAATGTGGATATGCAGGAACAAATAGAACAGTTAGATGAGACACACAAGTAAGTCTGTCAATCTTTCACTGGTGATCTAGGTCATACAAACTTACCTGTTTCAGACATGCTGGACCCCCTTTTCTGACATTCAACACATCTGCAGCAGACAACTTTGAAACCTTAACGTCGCATTTGTCACACTGTTTCACAAGTGGTCTGCTGCAGATGCATCAAAATGCATCTTCAAGTGGGAAACAGTTGAGCACAAAAGAGGAAATAGCTCATGATGAGCATTTCTCCATTTGTGACAATCTTTTTAACTGTAATCAATAATTGTATGTTGAAAATTATTTCCCTTTTTTGTCTTGATGTTTTAAAGATAAAAAACTTACAGCAAATACAGACATTGCATGATTTAGATATCCATCCTTTCAACATTTACTGTCATCTTATAACACTATCTTTTGCCAATAAGAGCACAGGTATCTGAATTTATATGCAATTATAATAATTATGATATTGATTTTGTTTGAGAAAAATTCGGAAAAACCATGGCAGGTCTGTGTTACTACCTACAAATAGACTTTCTATAAGGTTCATACACTATGATAATCATTATTATTGTAGAATATGAACCACATCATGAGGCTTTTTTCCAAATTTTATCAAATGAAATTCAGATGTCTGTGGTTTGAGATGAGACTGTATTCGTTCAATCATATTATTTTTTTCATAAGTAAACTCATAGAAAGAAATCAGTTAACCAAATATTTGGATTGAATGCAAGGATAAAAGTTTATTGTAATTCTCTTGACTTATAATACTATCAGATTGCATATTGTATGCGTTTTGATATGGCATGCCAAATTGATGAATTGTTTTCTTTGATATATTAGAAGAACAGTTTTAGCTCTACTATTCAGAGAATATGAGAGCTATTCTACTCACCCTGGCATTGGCGTCACACGGACACTCACACCTTGGTTAAGGTTTTGCATGCAAGTACATATATTACACCATAGCTTGGTTACTACTTGAAACTTTCTACAAGGCTTCCCAAAAATCATAGCTATGTAATTAAACATGTTAGATAACTCTATCCTGCATATAATCCAAAATTTGGCCCTTTTTTTAATTAGAAATTCTGGTTAAACTTTTGCATTGAGAGTCCATATCTCGAGAGTAACAAACAGAGGAATAGTCTATCTTTATTCTATTTCAATTCTTCAGTTCCTTCCTTTTCAGTTGTTTTCTTAAAATCATATTCAAGTGACATTTGAAAATGTAATACTAAAATGTATTTTGATTCGTAAGAAGAAATTCAAATCTTTTAATATAGTTACACATACCCATATGATATGATATGAAATACAATGAAAAACGATAATAAATGGAAAGAAACTATTTTGAATTCAAATTACTCAAGGGGATTTCCTGACTTTTATAAACAACATTTCAATGAAAGGGGGCCGAGCCTCGGTAGTGACGCGGTCTGTCAATCCAGGGGTTGTAAGTTTCTTACGTTTGACAAAAGTCAAGACATGCGTTATTCGTCTCTACCAATGGGCTAAGTCTATGTGGGAAAGCAGACAGTTGCTTGGGAAGATTGTTGCTTGCATTACTGGTGTGTGAAAACCAGAAAACATATGTAGTAGGTGAACTGGCCTACTTGATATGATTGAGAAAATGTTAAAGATGGCATTAAACCCCAATCAATCAATCAATGAAAGGGGGTGGCATTCAGGGAATATAATGGTTTGTGTTATAGTATTATATATACATTGGAACCTGTGTATAAAGACCACCCATGGAAGACAATATGGTCTTTATTTACAGGTGGTCTTTGTTCACATGTGGTCTTTGTTCACAGGTGGTCTTTGTTCACATGTGGTCTTTGTTCACATGTGGTCTTTGTTCACAGGTGGTCTTTATTTACAGGGTCATTTAAACAAAAAAATAAGGAAACTGAAAGTGTGGTTGCTATAGATATGAAATTGTTGTTGCAAGGTTTGAATATTATATAAATAGATCATGCAATAATGAAATCAATTGAAGTATATGCTGGTACTACTAGGGCAATGCAGACTGAGTTAGACCATAGAGATAATATGAGAACACCATCTCCCCCTGGCCTTACGGATGAACAGAAGGCCATGTTGGAGGAGTGTGATGAAGAAGAGCGAGAGTGAGACTTCATGTGCTTGATTGTTATTTACACCCTTTCCTTCATGAAAATAGCTTTCTGTCATAAACAAAAGATCAACCCTTTCTCTCCTAAAGAACACTTCTGATGTGTGTTAAGCAGTCAGTATTTGGAAGCATCATATAAAAAGGAGAAATTGCATAAAAAATAGCAGTTAACCAATAATGTTTTTAACTCTTTGTCAAGATAAAGTTATGTCCAGAATTTTATTTTGATCTTGGTTGTTTTCAAACAGACAACTTTTACAATGTTATATGAACATGTTTAAGGGAAGGGACTAACTAGCATACATGAGTATTTAATCCTTTCCCACATATAACAAATCTGCAGCAGAGGACTTTGCAAACAGCTAGGCAAAAACATTGAAAATCTCACTAAATGAATGTATTATAACTGATAAATAACCTATGTGGCAAAAGTTTTCAAAAGTCATCTGCTGCAGAGGTGTCTTACTGCATCTGTATGTTGGAAAATGTTAATCTTATCAGTGTGTAAGTTCAATAAATGATCTAGTATAAAAACTTTTTGTGTAAAAAGATTTTATTTTATCCATACCAGAATTTTAAAAAGAGTTAAAAAAGAGATTTTGAAGGAAAGGGTAATTTTAGTAAACATGTTTTAAACAGACATTTGACTTTTATTAACTAATCGTTTGATTTCAGGTGTGTATTATTTGATTGCTGGCTGCTGGAATATTGATGTATATTAGTTACTTAACGCATTCCTTCATACAACAATTTTGCAGCAGACTTTGTAATATTATAGACAAGAACATGAAAAATCTCTATAAATAAATAAATAACCATTTAAAAGGGGTCGAAAACATTGTGACAAGAAGAAGAAATTGATCATCATGAGCAAATTCTTTGTTTGTCACAATGTTGTCAATTGGATCTCTGAAGATTTATTTTTCAATGAATTAACTATGCGTTTTTGAAATCATTTTTATAAAAGGCTTTTTTTTTTATTAAATCATCTGCATTGGTAGAGTGACACTAAGGGATGACCTCTTTTTTGTCTGTCCATCACAGTTTCTTTTAGTGATTTATTGGAGGGTGACACAAGTCATGTATTTCTTTGAATACTCTTCATCCCCCCCCCAGGGTTGAATAAGGTTGAACACATTTTTCTCCTTCTTTACAAATAATAAATAGTATAGGGGATCAAATTGAACTGTTATTTAACTACATGTATTAACAAATTTTGTAGATTTTGATAATATTACAGATTTTATTATGTACAATGTATGAGTGTGTAACTCTATATGTCATAGGACTGTGTTAACAAGTATATGAGTCAGGTCAGGCACTGTTGCGTGTTTTCATCTCCATATTGGCATAACAAAATAAAATATGGCAGTAGAACAAACTGTGCTCACTTGTAGTATTACTACATCTATAGCTGAACTCAATGTTGGCAGAAAGTGAAAACTCTGGTGATCCTGCATAATTGTAGTTGTCTGTGTCTACAATGTTTGCATTTGCAACAAAAGCCTAATTGGCCTGACACATATGTAAATGTAGAAATATTTTTTGATGATGATTGTATTTGTGTCTAATATGTAGTTTTTATGTTATTACATGAAATGTGTATGTTGTTTAACAATTCGATTTCAGCGCCTCTGGGCAGAGAAGCTGGACTACAAATTTCTTAGTTTTAGCCAGACATAATACTGTACCTACTTCTTTGAAACTTTTATGCAACAACATTCTTTAGCTACATGTATTAGTTTTATACATTCTAAAACTTATTTTCTTTTTTTCATTTTTAATCTGTTGAACATTGCTTTTGCCACATCATATATCTTTCTTGAAAATTGGCGTAAGTATTGATTGTAATCTAAATAGAAACATTTAAAAAAGCCAGCTAAAATAATGAAAACAATATTTCTTGTTGTATCAGTATCTGAAATTTTTCTTATCGTTGTTAGTCAGTTAAATAATTAAATTGACATGCTATTCAAAATAGATGAGTTCTTTCAGTGTTAACTAGTACCTGTATAAAACCGTCAATATTACTTTACAAATGTAAACTAACCCTAAATTTTGTCAAACAAATTAAATACATTATTCTGTACTTTCATCAAATTTTTTATTTGTTTTATGAAAATATATGTGGCTGGATAAATAGACATTAAACCTTACCCACTTACAACAACTCTGCAGTAGATTACTTTCAAAACATCTAGGCAAAACTCTGGAAAACTGCAGTAAATGAAAAGTTTAAGGACTGGAAAAAGTTGGAAACATTGTGGCAAAATGAGAAATTGCTCGTTCTGAACCCTGTGTGACAAACCAGTACTAGTCTAGGAAATGTGCCATTTCAACAGGCACTCCATAATGACAGCCACTAGAGGGAATCAATCTTGTAAGGATGTAACATCAAAAGCTAGAATGTCAAATTTACTTTTAATTATTTTAACTTAAGAAATTACGATAAGTCCACACCATACTGTTAAAAGAGAATTTATGACTTTTCTTCTCAATTTTATAATTTTTTATTTTCTTACTTTTCTTGAAAATAAACAAAAACAAGCGAGAGAAATTGGCTTCTATATGCTACAGATATCTATGACAGTTTTACAAATGATCACATTCCCATTTTTCAGAGCTGTTTTAGCACAATTAAACAAACAGATAGAAGATTACAGAGCCCAGCTGGCACAGGAGAGGAAAGAGAGGTAATGTATTCACCTCAATATTATTATGGTATATAAAGTTTATGAACCCTATAATATAGAGACTAGAGACTATTTGTTGTGTCACAGTCTTGTATGGGTTTTTCCATTTTTTTTTTCAAATGAAAACACCGATGTGTGTGATATATATATCCCTAAGAGTATTTCATTTATACTCATGAGTCTTAACAGGAATGTTTGTCATCAAAATAGTGTGTAGCTTGTATTTACAAAAATATTTGACTTAGAGGCCTGAAAGCTTATAGAAATGACTATCAGCATGGGAAGTTGTGCACCTGGGGTGTTTTATTTGCCAAAACCATGTGTCAACTACGTTAGGGCGCTTGACTAAATTCAAATTAGCTTATTGAGTGGAAAACCTAAACAAATATTTGAGTTACAATTAACAAACTGTACAGGAAAGTTTATCAGCCAGTGAATTGGTGCACCTTAAACTTTTTGATTTTCATGGATTGATTGATTGGGGTTTAAAACTGTTTTCAACAATTTTAAGTCATCACGTCAGTCAGTTCACCTACCCATATGTTTCCTGGTTTTCTCACACCAGTATTCCACACAACAGTCTTTCCAAGCAACTGGCTGCTTTTTCACATTAGCTCATTGACAGAAGACGAATGGTGCTTGTCACATTGACTTTTATCAAAGTCGGAAATAATGTTTGCCGAGCTGGGGTTCAAACTCAAAACCCCTGGATTTACATCTTTTGCCGCTACTGACTGACCTACCGGGAGTCCAGTTTAAAGAATGTAATGCAGTAACATTAATGTTACCTCAACATCTTTTTTTCAAAGCCTTATAAACATGTTGTTGGAATGGGTTTCGGGGAGACATGCTTTTGTCCAAAGGTCAACCTCTAGTTTTATTTGTGTTTAAAGGATGGATGTACAACAGAGAAAAAATTCAGTTGCCAAGGAGCTGGAAGATTATAAATCAGACAATCAGAAGTTCATGCAGGATATGAACACTACTATCACAACAGGAAAACAAGACCACATCGTTCTTTCTAATGAGGTAAAGGGTTTAACTCATCACACACTAGCTTTTTACTATATAGGTTGTAAATTTAGCCATGTGGAAATATAAGCCAATTATGTAAATTGAACCCAATTTGTAATTATTTAACTAGTCTAAATATGAACAAAGTGTCATGGTAATGTACTTAAACATAAACATATATAGACTATAAATAAAACCAGGAATAGACTATTTGCTAAATTTTCTGCATTCTTATTATATATTCTAGATTTCCATAAGTGCTACCTTTTCTCAACAAACAGAAAGTTAAATATACCCTATCATATAGTTAACATCTTCAATCTTACTCATATAAAACAAATCCGAAAACGTATTTCAAAACATCGCTACAAAAGTATGTAAAATCTATTAAAATATACCAGAAAAATCAACCTTATTGTTAGTAATATAAGTGTGCAAAAGACCTGTCTGTGTTTCCATGCTAAACGATCCAAATGGATATTGCCTTTAAGAAATACATGTATCTTGAAACTTTCTATAAACAATTGGCAAACAGTGAAGGCCCAGATCAACCTGCAGGGATACACTGGCTGATCTGGATCTCAGGGTTCAACAATTGTTTTTTTTACAGAATGCTGCTCATTTAATCATTGAAAACAGTGTGTCAAAAGTTGTCTTTTGCAGATGCGGTTATTAAAAAAAAATATATAAATTACCAATGACTTAGGCAAGATGGTATTTAGAAATGCAAGACTTGTTAACCTTTTCCCTCATACGACAATTCTGCAGCAGACAACTTTGAACACATTTTGTCAAAAAATGGAAATCTCCTTAATTGAATGGATAATTTTAAGCAATTTCTTCTTTTGTCACTGTTTTCAAAAAGACGCTTGCTGCAGAAGTGTCTAATAGAGGCAAAGGGTTTAATTAAAATTGAAGTATGTAAAGCTTGCACATGTTCCTCTGATAGATTTAAACCGGTTCCAATTACCTCTTTGGCTTTTCCTACATACAGATAGATGCTTTCTGATGCCTCTGCCGCAGACGACTTTTGAAAACATTGTGACAAAAGGAGAAATTGTTCATAACGAACAATTTATCTTTTCAACACAATGTTTTCAACTTCATTCAGTTATTGTTCTTTCAATTATATAAATATTCCACATTTTGATTTGTATGGGAAATGGTTGAATATAAGTCAAAATAACTATTGAATGAGTTTTTAAGTATCTAATTTTTACACCAAAATCAACACTTTTAAATGACCAAACTACTCCATGTTTATGTAAAACAATGTGAAATGCTATACAATCTTATCCTGATGAATTTAGATGGAAACACTGGAGGAGGAGGAGGAGGAAGACGAAGATTCGGTAGGTGATTGTGTGATACTTGTGTTTAATATGTCTGTACAAAAACTGTATTAAAATCAATGTGGTAATCGTCAATTTTATGTTGAACATTGTACTTGTTATATTATGCCTTTGCAGCATACAACATTATGGGAAAAAGAGAACTTCCCACAAGGTTTTCAGTTCTTCATCAAAATGTTTTTTTCCCATTTACAAGATATGATAAGTTTATGATGAGATATTTTCAAAGCATATGACTTTAATCCCCCTTCCCCACATGCAGCAGACAGCTTAGAAAATATCTTGACAAAAATATGAAAAATATCAGCGAATGAAAGTATAATAATTCAATGAAGTTGAAAACATTCTGGGAAAAAGAGATATTGCTCATTGTAAGCAATTTCTCCTTTTGTCACAAAGTTTTCAAAATTAGTCTGCTGCAGAGGCCCCCAATAGAGTCTGTATGAGGAAAAGGGTTAAACGTAAGTTATCAAGTAAAAGGTTCATATGTCTGTGCAACAAATTGTAATACAATAATGTTGTTATGTTACTGATAATGTTAATTATAACCCGGATACACAATATTGGCTGAATTCAATATCAATTTAACCCTTTCCCTCATACGACAATTCTACAGCAGACGACTTTGAACATATTTTGTCAAAAAATAGAAAATCTCTATAATTGACTGGATAACCTATGACGAAAAGTGTAAAACATTGTGGCAAAAGGAGAAATTGCTCGTTTTGAGCAATTTCTTCTTTTGTCACTATTTTTTCAAAAAGCTGCCTGCTGCAGAGGCGTCAGAAAGCGTCTATATGAGGGAAAGAGTTAAGATCACTCACAAGTGACCAATATGCATCGTTAGTGTTTATTTCGCTTGTAATCTTTACACTTTAAACTAGTCTCAATATATATCACCGTTACATATTGCATTGGATGCAAAGTCAAAATATAAATTTGCATTCCTAGTACAGAAACCTGGACTAAACTTTAAACCTGACCTTCGACTGTTTAAGATGACTGAAAAACGGTTCATGTTGAATACTTCTTTATCCCAGTCAATTTATGACATATTTATTAACTGACATGTATAATATTGGTAATTTTTCCTTTAGAAGCGAATGCCAGTATCTTACTGTACTATTAGTACTTACCTTGTTTTTAATACATATGTCTAAGAGATGAAATGGAAAAAGGAAATCACAATTCTCTGTCATTGACCTGGCATAGCAAGAAAGATCTTAAACCTTTTCCAATTTACAGATGCATTTTGACATCTGCAGCTGACAACTTTTGAAACCATTTTTGTAAGAGGAGAAATAGCTCACAATATGTGGAAGACAGTGGTGCAGAAGTAGAGCATCGGCCTCTCGTACAAAAGGTGGTTGGTTCAAGTTTCATGATGAGCGGGTTCCGACTTGGGGATTTTTCCACACAAACAGCGTGAGTACTGGTTAAGTCTCCAGGAAGCAGACATCGAGCTTGTTTCGCAATTGAGGTAAAATAAATAAGTTTTAACTAATTGCTCAAAATGAACAATCTCTCCTTTTGCCACATTGTTTTCAACTCTACTCAATTTGTCGAGATATTTTCATCAATCATCATAATCTGCTAGAGAATTGCTTTATGTTGGAAAGGGTTAACCTGTTATGTATACAAGGGTTTCATTATGATTTGGAGTAGCAGGATAATAATTTAAAGAAGGTGGGTGTCTGGGGGATCCTCCCCCAATAAGAGTAAAGGAAATTCTGATAAAGTCGCCGGGTAAAGGGGCTTTAGAAGCAGGGTAATTTACCCGGCTACCGGCTCATTTTAAAACCCCTGTATATAATACATAAATATGATGTTACCGTTTCCTGTCATAATTGACCATTATTTGTTTTGCCATTTACACAATTTTCCTCTCCCCTACCTCCCTCTAATCTCCAAGATACAGTTTTTTAGATTTGACAGTGTACAATTAGCTTTCTAAGCATATCTACATGTACATGAACTCGATGAAATGTTTTTAATGATGAAAATAATTTAATTTAAAACACATGCTTTTCTCTACCTAATCTTACCTAAAGGTTCATCCACATTAAGTTCTCTTGTTAGTCTGATATTATGAGGTACAGTCTTCTCAACCATCTCTTCAATTGACTTCAGAGAGAAAGAAATAAAATATATGTATTTATTATGATCCATCAGGGTAAATTAATTTCAGCAAGGCATCAATTTGAATTGGCGTACAACTAGTGAGGCTCCAGTTCTAGTACTTTGACACATATGAAGTATTTAGTCATATTCACATATATCAATAAACAGTGAAGACTTGTCATGTGTAACTCTTCACATGTACAATCATCACTGTATGAAGTTACAATAAGACTCACATAGATCTATACAATTCTAGCTAATGATTCCAGACTGTTAAGAACAACAAATTAAAAACAAGAGGGCCATGATGGCCCTATATTGCTCACCTGATTTAAAACAAGAGGCCCTTTACTGGCAGGGATCTGGCTAGTTTTCGAAAGTACCAAAGCTGCCATCAATATTGAACTAACTGTCTAATTTGGTGAAGATCGGATAGTAAATGGTGGCTCTATTGTGTTCAACAGCTGTATTATAGCAATTTTGACAATTTCAAG
>JAUELF010289376.1:0-10110 GCA_031471495.1 Clinocardium nuttallii | reverse complement strand
TGTCCAGTTACTGCAACAATGCAATGGGCCTAAAGGGGTAGAACTCAAACTTAAGCATTATAAACATAGTAAACAGCCAGTTACACTGTTTCTCCAAAATAATTTGGCAGACCCTGTGATATGCCCAGTGAATGCTATTCGCACATACTTGAATGTTTCATCACATTCAACAGGGCCATTTTTTCAATTGCAAAATGGTCAAGCTGTAACATATTCATTTTTTACTTCTCACCTCAAGAATGCCATTACATTCCTAGGTTTCGATACAAGTCGTTACAAGTCGCATTCTTTTCGTATAGGAGTAGCAACTCATGCTGTAATGCAAGGTTTTTCGGAAGAAACAATAAAACAAATGGGCAGGTGGCAGTGCAATGCTTTAAAACATTACATTCGTCTACCACAATTGAAATTAGTACAGTAAAACTATAATTGTGTTATTCCTCCATATATGTTATCCAATGCTTGTTGTTTTTGCTAAAACATTATAGAGTTGTTATGCTATTATAGACAATATAGAATGCAAACGGCTGTACTTAGTGGCTGAAAGATCAGACATAACAATGTACAATGATATGTTGCAACGTTTTTGTTATTGTTTTGAATAACTGTTATCAATTGGGCGGATCAGCATGATGCTGCTCCCAGTATTCCACAAATGTTGTATTACTATGTACTTATACATAATATTGGGTATAACTTCGAATGGTCAGCATAAGGCTGCTTCCGTTGTTACACACAATTTAAGGTTATTACATGTTAGATGTTGCAAATCTCGAATTAATAATTTTATTAAAGGCAGTCTCACACTGTTACATGCAAGGTCCCCCTATAGTATGCTGGGAATAACTTGTATTGAGGGGTGTATCCCATTGTTACAAGGTCTTCCTATAGTATGCTGGGTTACATGCACAATGGGTATAGTTTCGTTAGGTCAGCATAAGGCTGCTTTCGTTGTTATGCACATCCAATTCTCATTTATTGTATTGCTTTCCTATACATAGTCGTTTTCCTTCTGCAGCAAATTTTGTGAACGTTCAGCAAAAAGGCTGCTTTCTTATTTTATCTTGATATTTTTTGTTTATAAACTTTTTTGTCATCATTTATTTCCATCATTGTTTATTCATATGCGACTATACATTTCTGGTTCTCGGGTGGGTACGCAATGTCATTGCTTGTGGCTGAACGGGGAGATTCAAAGTACTATTGTAAAGTGTTCAAGTTAGACTGTTGGGATCGGTATGTAATCCGCAGTTAGCCCCTTGCTTTGAGCCCTTTCAGTGCTTTGATTCTCTTTCTTGTGTGCGGTTATTGAGCTATTCTTTGTTATATTTATTAAAATCTTTATTTCCTTATAAAAGTCTCCAAGCAGTGTGGAGGAATAGAATAACGTTTTAAACCGCATCTACCATCTATATAATCAGGAAATGATACCTGTATAACACATTATTTTCGCAGGTAAATCAATACTAAAGTTGTTTAAAACAAATGGCTGCTTTTCCTCATATACTTAATAAACATTTGAAGAAGACGAATGAGGCATGTCACACTTACTTTTGTCAAACGTCAGTACAATGTCGGTCGAGCTTGGGCTCGAACACAAATGCCTTTATTTTTATCCAGCTAACCGAAGAAAAGATGAGCCGTAACGCGAGAAAACCAACATTACGGCCTCTGCGTAATGTATCAACCTGTGCAGGCTAATACGGGCCGACATATTCCGCCTTAGGGAGCTAGATGTATATAGTAATGATTCCTGAAACAGGCAATCCACATGGAGCGAACATTGTCAGTCCGGAGTAGCCTGTACTGCATGCTTAGGCTGAGCCGTGTCGATACTTATCGCAGAGTCCACAATGTTGGTTTTCTCGCGGGGCGGCACATATATATATGTTCATGCAACAACCATCAGGACAGCTTCCCCTTATCGTGATCTATTTGATACTTCAAGGGTTTCAAAATACGTCAAGTATTTTCATGAAACCCAAAATAACTATCATGCAAGTTCTAAACCCATGGAAGTTATCCACTCATACATTGGTGGACGATTAGTACACTAACGGTTAAGCGGTGACAGTTGAATGCATGTACAACAATACAACCCACCAGTCAAACGATGATTGAACACTGTATATGGAATACTCGTATTCTTTTGTACAATCACTTGTCAGTTTATTTATTCCTACATAAATGTACGTAAATGTTCCGCTTACAGCTGCTACAAATTGGCTTTTTGTCTTATGAAGATCTGTGGATAATCGTATTAGCCTATGTTTCGTGTTATTTACTGTATTCTTTTATGACTGAATCGGATTAGAAACGCGTCTTTTCATGCATACATATGGTATTGACATACATCGCGAGTTCATTTATTATAATAATATAACTTACACTTGATCTTCGAAGTGTGTCTTCAGTAACGTAACAGTTTTATAGCAAAGGAACAGAAAAGAGAATTACTATTTATTATATACCAGCCACACAATAGACGTTAAGTTGAAGACACGGTTTTCCATAACATCGATACTTGGCAATCGGCTGTTTTCAATATATATATCAAAAACTTCGCATTGCTTTCGAGCATCACTGCCTTATACATAAGAAAAATGTGCAATGACGTAATTGGGTGTTTCTCAATACCTTAATCTCTTTTCTCAATAAATGATTTTTGTAACTTTGACATTTTGTATTCAATATATTGATCTACATTTTGTTTGTATATTACAAGGAATATGTATTAGACCTACATGATACACATAAACGTATTAAGAACATTTAAGTTGAGCTAACTTACTCTTATTAGCACAGTACGAATACAAAATTCAAAGGTGAAAATCATGAATGATAATTTTTCACCTTCAGGCATTTCTTTCCCTTTTTTGGATGAATTATTATCATACAACTTTGACAAATAATATATTATATATTTATAGCACGCACGAAATGATATACCTAAGATTGAACCCATCATTATCATTCATTTATACCATAGTTTTACTTTTATGCTAGCTATTATTCATTTATACCATAGTTTTACTTTTATGCTAGCTATTATTCATATAACCTTCCTATGTTTTGCTTTACAAAAAGTGAATTGTTCTCCTTTGATCGTTCGACATTTTTTTAAAAATGCATTTATTCTTGTCTTACGCCGTCTTGTAAAACTTAATAAGACATTGTTCAGCTACCAAAGAAGAATATATTTATTTAATATTTTTAGAAAACTATGAATTAGTGCATTATAAGTATCTTGAGTCGGTTATAACCAAAATCATAATAAAAACGTATTCAACGGCCGATATTATCGTGACGTTGTTTCATTTAGTCTGCCGCAAAGCGTCTGAAGAAACAAAGTCAGTTGCATTTACATAATGTTTTATTGAAAACTAATTACACAGAACGGCGATGGCTTCTAATTAATTTAATTGTGTTTGTTTTGTGCACACTTTATTGAAATATAATACAAAATCAAATGACATGAACAGAACATCGTACTTATATAAGCTTGACTAAGTGTATGGTGCGACAAAATAAATGTACATTTAGTTTTAGTTTTCACAGTTACTCTACGGCTAGGATACGCCGTTTAGTCCAACTCGGACGCTTTGCGGCTACCTTGTGTCTGTCTTGGTATTTGTCAAAAAAATACGGCCGCCGCAGGGACGCCATAGGGCGACTGTGTATCATCACTTTAAAGGCCGTGCGACATCCGCATGTTTTCAGCCTCTATAAATTCACTGGCACATGCAAGTTAACGAATGTTGCCGTTGCCACCATTATAGACAACATAAATCCCTACTGACAGATATTTAATATCTGATAATTGACCGCCACAATAATATTGATCGTGAAAGAACAATATGCATGTTATTTTAAACAAAAATAGTGTTGAATGTAAATGTCAATGGGTGTTCTTTTATTGCCCAAAGTAAGTAGGAATAAAAATGTATTCCTATTCAACTAGTATAAATTAACCATAACACTGTTAACTTGTATTATTTGCTCAATAACAACAATCCTGATGTAATTAAGAAATATTTCATCTGTTTGTTAATGAAAAAATGATAAGGACACCATTCTCAATTTAGAACTATAAATTAAATCGAATATTTTTTACTATGGGCCGGTGGCCTAAATACTTTCAATAAATAGTATCATTGTAATGCTTATGTTTCTCTCATGCTTTGTTCAATACATTAGGAAACGTGTTATTCTAACCCTACAACCCTGAGAGCCAATGAGAGCAGACATTACTACACGTTTTAAGTCTTTTGTATTATCTTGCCGGAGATCGAACCCGCGACCTCCCGCATCCGAGACAACTCCTTATTTAACAAAACAATCTATCATTATAAAATGATCATATGCAGTATGTTTGGTATAACATTTATTCATAGGCAACGACAAACAGAAAAATACCCTACTTCTTATTATTCACAGATTGACCTCTTCCTTAATGAAGACAGAATTGACCCCTCCACAGCAACTTTGAAAATAAAGAAGAAATTGACCCCTCCACAGCAACTTTGAGGCTAAAGAAGAAATTGTTCACAACGTTTATAACTCGTAAAAGTTAAATTTAGTATACTTGTTTTAGTGTTACAGTTTTCGAAGTCGTCAGGAGAATTTTTGATGTATGTGGTCAAGAGATTATGCCTCATTATGGCTTCTGTAATACCTGATTAGTTAATTGTCACATGTTGGAGGTTGATCAAAGTTCGCATACTGAAGTTAATATGGACCTCAATAGTTCCACTTAATGCAGTATGATGCCTGTTGCTTGTCACTCACCTTCCAAAGCTTACAAATCCAGCTGACGTGATTCGAAATATCTGTGGAAATTAAAACTTAATGATGATTTTTGCATCCTACCTGGTTGTTGCAGGGTTCGACCATTGAAGAATTTTGAGGTTTAACTGACATGTTAAATATGTCAAATCATGTTTCTTGATACATGTATTATATACGAATTAACAAGAAAAATCTTTAAAAAAGATAAATGGCGATCAATATGAGAAAACACTAAGAAATGAAACATGTCCATATTATTCGACTTGAATATCAGAAAGGTTTTGTTAATAACCAAAACAATCAGTAGTTTTCCATGGATTATAAAATGTACGCAATAATGTTGTATATCTAAGAATCGACAGCTCCTTGAATTGGTAATGCATTATAATCTTAAACCAGTTGGAACATTGTTCGATTAAAAGATATAGAATCGGTAATCGAGTGTAGCTTGTCGAGAATACGTCACATGACTGGAGATTACGCGAGGCTCCCAAGAGTTTCATAAGTTCAATTGACGATAAATAACTGAAAACTTATCATGTTTCAAAGATAATTAATAGTTTGCTCTGAAATATTATATTTCATACGTTTTCACTGTTTTTTTCACTGAAATTTATTTCTTAAGGAAAACAATTAAAGGTTAGTATGCAGAACATTTTATTTTAAAACTCCACCTTCTTAGTGCCTCTCGTAGAATCACCAACTTAACTATGAACCAATCATGTTCTTTATTTCGTCGACATTATTCATTAAATACAACAGGTCAAAACTGAGGTTAGACAGCTATCGCCGAAAAGGGAGAACTACTAAAGAAAAGTAATGTGTGCGATTATCCTGTTTTCTTCCAGTATTTACAAAGAAAGGATAAAACACAACATGCAAACGAGAGAAGGTGGTTATTTGACCGACTGAATAAAAGGAGAAATATAGTCTCTCAAATAACAGACAACTACTCGTGTACACTAAGACAGTTTAACTCAATCTTTAATTATTTGTTTGTATTATCCCTATGATCTTTCAAACTTGTATCTTTTGAAGTTGATTGTGCTATACACGGTTCTTTGCGGTAATTTATTTAATATACCGTTTAACAATATATTCAGTGTATACCTACGCCAAGGTTGGAGGGTCAATATATGTTTGCTTTTTAGTGTTTCAGTATATCCTAGTATGCAACTCTGTAACATTATACTACTGTGAGTGCATCTATTTAACTTATATAATCAAACCCATGAATCAGAACTTCGGAACATAGTATAAATCCTCTTGGTGGTCAGAATTAAAAAGATACAAGTGACCGTTGTCAGCATTTACTATAGCTGAAGTATTGATAAATTACCGTTGAAAATACCAAGATATAACCAACTGGTAAAAGCAACCTAGAACAACAGCATCGTCGGTCCATCTAAAATGTAATTAAACCTACCTCACACGATGTCTTTTTTCTGTTATAATAGCACAGCACTCAAATTTCTCATTTTCATGTGTTGCATAAATACGGGAAATCCTACCATTAATGGACAGAACACGCTGGATTAAGTGCAAGCCATTGCAATGATGGCGATCATCGCAAGACTGATTAATAAGCCATTATATATATTTATATACTAACTAGAACATGACGGATGAGTATAAATCATATGTATATTGGGTAGCTTGGCGATTCAGTTGGTGGCACACCTGTTCGTATACTTTTTACAATTAACGGCAACAAAAAGGTTTTGTAATTTTAAGCTACCGTCGTGCATCAGATTTGTCATTTTTCAAACATTTGGAAAATTACAATGCGCAAAGGTCTCTTTATTTTATTTCATTCACTCTAGTACGTGCTATTTAATATCAAAGTTGACTGATCGAGAAAGCGATGTCATATTGCCATAAAAAGGTAAACCGATTAACGTCCACATCCCCGATTATTTCGGTCACAGATGATTTCGACAGATCCCCCGTGTAAATCTAGGTAATAAAATATACATATTAATACCGTATGTATCATTCTGCTGGACAGAAGCGTAGGGGTTGGTGCTCACATCGTTCAGTTCGCTGTCAGTCGTCAGAAATCCCTCTCCCTATAATAGGCTTCTCGTCGACTTTGTGTTGTTAAAGCCGGGACTACTCAGTGTTAAGAGTATGCGTGTTACAGGGATACTGGTATTTCTCTTGGTTCTTGTTGGGCTCCAGTCATTGGAAGGTAAGAAATACATTCCCGTAAACTATTTATACATAGACTTGGGCAAATGTTACATTTGGTAACTATTTACAATACAAGCCATAATTCACTATTTTAAAGTTTTATCTTTATAAACTATTTAGCATTTCCCTTTAACAATTGACGCCTGAAGACAAGCGGGACTCACCATATTATGGATATAAAGTTGTGCTGTCATCATAAGTCGATAATTGTTTATACTGTTGAGCTACTTTCGTTAAGAAAATGGACCCTTCATTCTCAAAACAGACTTCTTCTTAACTAAAGTTATATACTTTTTCGATTTAACGAGTAACGTTAGTTGGAAGTTAAGGAATACTTTCCCATAAACTATACGTATAAGTGATGCAACACTCTCGTTCAACGGAGAGAACTGAGAGAAAGACAAAGATAATAATAATATACATTTTTTTAAATCTAAATGGATTTAACGCCTAGTAATTTCTAAACGGGTTTTATCATTTTATCAGTATAAATCTTAAAACAAGTATTTTTGAAAGGGTCTACGTATCTGTTGAACACTATATTCGCTATATCGCTATATCGCTATAAATGAACACTATATTCGCTATATCGCTATAAATGAACACTATATTCTCTATATCGCTATACATGAACACTATATTTGAGCCGTTCCACGATAAAACCAACATTAAAGACTCTGCGCAATGTATTACCAAGATGGGCCTTGGGATAGAGGTAACACATAATGATTCCTCAAACAAAAGAAAACAAAAATGGAGAAAATTAGCTGCATGGGTTAACCTGCGCGGCATGCTTAGGCTTATCCGGATCGACACTTTACGCAAAACAACAATGTTGGTTTTCTCGTGAAACGGCTCATTTCTACTCAATTTTACATAGACAGTGAAATCTCTGACGAGACTTACGCAAGCGCATGCAATTAATTAACACAACTGTTTGGTTACGTATGCAGGTTGGCAAGACACGCCTACTGACTCTCCATTAACCTTTAACTAAAATAACACGTCGTGGACTAAATACTTCGGTTTAGCAATAGTAATTCAAACACTGTTGACATCTACCATTCGTTTCAAAGTATGCAGGCTTTCAAGTAGTCCTTTTCAGTTTCTGTAATGAAACACTAGATCTACGTAACTGTTAGTTTCATATGGGTGTGAACGTGTCGTATTTAAACACTAGATCTACGTAACTGTTAGTTTCATATGGGTGTGAACGTGTCGTATTTAAACATTAGTATATAACAGATAATGAAATTCTTCCTTAACATAATTACATAATTGCAGTTTTCGAGACTGCACACTGATAAGAACAAACTGATTGAGATGAATAAACATTCACAACTTGTAACTAATAAATATAAATTATACATTTTAAATAACTATTCAAAGAAAGCGTTAAGTTAATTCTATTCTGTATCCCCTTGCTGAAACAGTTCGATACAGTGTAATTATATAGTATATCACATAAAGCCCTCCCTGGGAGTGTCAAAATGCCATTACATAATCTTATATGACAATACACAAAAAGCATAATGACACTAGTAGTTTGGTTTCCAGTCTTTCGCTTGATGTCTTTGTTGCAACGCGGGGCCAACACTATGAACATTACGTCACATCAGCGGTTTGACGTCATAACCGCATCAACCGGTAAATTTCATGTAGAAATAATTATGATAAACGTCAGGTATATTTCAGCTCACATGAGCACCAGAATTCCTTCATTTTCTATGGGTCCATCCAGAATTCTGGTTTCCACTAAACGAAAACATTTGAAAATCCATCTTCTCCCAAACCTGTCGGCCAATTTTCAATATTCCTTGGGTGACCTTGGTCAGATTCCTTCAAACCATGTTGATTGGTTAAAAATCATGTCCGACAGATGATGGGGCTTTATTACCTGATATGGCTATAGTGGAAACTTAAACTGTTTTCTCCCTCAAACTTGTAAAATCATTTTGTTCCAGTGGTGACCCTCTATCAGATTATTTCAAGCCATGTTGATTGAATTTAAAACATGGCTGCCAGGGGGCGGGGCTGTTTCGCCTTATTTGGTTGTAGTGGAAACTGTTAAAATCTTCTTCTCCAAATGTATATTACAAATTTCCAATTAATTTTGTAGAAATGTTCCTTGGGTAAACCTTATCGGGGTGGCCGTTTTGCCGTATATGTTTATATTGAAAAAATTAAAAAATCCAAAAATATATGGCCAATTTCCAAATTATTTTGCTGAAATGTTCCTTTGGACCCTCTACAAGATTTCTTCTTAGCATGTATAATAATTGTTATTGTGTTAGGCATTCCAATCACATTGCATAACTCAGGAGTGCGATCCAAGGATAAATAGAATATCTCATTCGTGTTTATTTAGTATCACTTTTAATTAACTCGTTAACTAAGCCAAGGCTCGCATATCATCTCAATGAACTCGTTTAATAAAAGTGATGTTAAAATATCATGGATATCATGGATATCATGGAATTTCCTCTGTATATGACTAAAAAGATCCATTAAACACATTTTGAGGATCATTTATGATGAAGCCAATATTTAAATTATACAATGTTTTTGCATATAAGGCCTGTTTTCTTTAAAGGTAATCCTGATTAAACCAGCAGACAGATGGACATACACTTTATTTCTAAACTAGGTCCATATTTCACCAAACTTATTTAAATACGTAAAAGCATATCTCGTTATTTGTGTTTCCCTTCTAAAAATGTCAAACGATTTCATTTCTTAATAAGTATTGTTAGTCAGCAAGGTAAATAATTATGTAAACTAACTTAAATAAATTCCACTTTTAATGTTTTACAAACTAACTGGGTAACACAATTGATGAAATATGCTAGTAAGTATTTAGGTAACACTTAGCGCTTAGTAAGGTTGGTGGAATTGGATCCAGGTTGCATACTTTAACAACATGGTCGATACATACAATAGTAACATACACTACTCGTCGGGTACTTTAACAACATGGTCGATGCATACAATAGTAGCAAACACTACTCGGCGGGTACTTTAACAACCTGGTCGATACATACAATAGTAACATACACTACTCGGCGGGTACTTTAACAACATGGTCGATACATACATACAATAGTAACATACACTACTCGTCGGGTACTT
>JAUELF010289365.1:0-10111 GCA_031471495.1 Clinocardium nuttallii | reverse complement strand
CCGGACAGACACTTTTCGCCTCCTGTGGAGTTTACGTTTCGTGAATCTATATCTTCATCCCCCTGAAACGGAATGTATCGGCCCGGATCAGTCTAGGCGGACTGATCTGGGTCGATACATTACGCAGATGCCATAATGTTGGTTTTCTCGCGGCGACGGCTCATTATTATGTTGTTGTTTTTTAAATTCTTACTGCGTTTTTACACGACCATAAAAACCCGTAGTAAATCGTAGACACGGGACTATTTATCTACAGTCCAAAATATTGATTTGTATTCTTACGCCGACAGATAGGAAGTACATAAATGAACCGCGGCAACTAAAACGGGTCTGGGTCTCGCAATTTGACGCAATAGCAGCAGACGACTTTTGAAAACTTTGTAGCCAAATGCTAATAGTGAGTAATTTCCCCTTATGCCACAATGTTTTCAACATTATTTAACAATTAAGCTATCTTTTATGGAGATTGTTCAGGGTTTTGTATGTTTCTGGGGTTTTCAAAGTCGTCTGCTGCAGAAGTTTGTTGTATGTTGGAAAGGGTTAACGTTAACCGTTTCTCTGGTGTGGAGTTATGAAATGTATCTTCCGCACTAAAAACATAGGGATAAATCTTATTCATATATAAATCATGTGGGGAAAAGGACATGTCACTTTGATCAACTTCTACCCCACACTGTATTCAAATTGCGTCTGCATCACGTGACAGGTTAACTAAGTCAGAATGTGTAACGCGAGTGTTAATTTTACGTAGACAATGAAGATCCTGACCAGACTGTTAATTCATAGAACATTACGACACAGGACTCAAATTCGTAGAAATGGTCAGAACATTAGTGAGACTTGCTTTCTTAACAAATTTAAGCCTTTCCCACATACGACAAATCGACTTATAAGCTGACACAATGAAAATATCTAGTATTCTTGAGCTGAAAACATTGTGACATAAGAAAACTTGCTCGCTACGCTTTCAAAAGGTGTCTGCTGTAAATGCGAAAGAAAGTATCTGCAAGCGGTAAAGGTTTATACTTATTTATTAGATTAATGTGAATGAATGTCTTCTCGCGTTGCCTTGTTATCTTATCCAAATGTACAACTATGGTAACGGTTGCATTGATACATTCTGTGACTTACGTGCGTACGATCAGGGTGAGTGTAATGAATTTAATACACTCACCCTGGTACGATGCAGGACGAGATCAACAGGTTGATCTGGTGCTACATTGAACGCAAATGATAAATTGTTGGTTAAGAGAAGACCGGAACAATTTCCTTGATTGGCGCCTATCAGATTAATAGATTTTTCACAAGAAACAACTTGTAACTGTCGTATGTGAAAGCTTGCTCCAATTTTGTATTGATCCGAGTCAGTGGAAGATCGATGATGTTTTTAAAAAAAAAACCTTCCAATTCATCCCGATGATTGCTGTTTGAACCGGAGCGACCTCTAGAGAGTAAACATTTCGTCTGCTACAATGGGTGGTCATGTGACTGAGGAACACAAAGATTTCTTTAAGTTTCTTTGTATTAACCATAGTCAGCCATTGCATAGGGTGAGTTGATATAGAAGACGGTAAGAAATTCTTGGTGAAATCAAATATTCGTGATTCTTATACGATCACAAGAAAATAGATTTTCGAGATTGTGCAGACCATTCGCAGCCGGTTCCTTTGGACAATCTGATAGAGTGTACATGTACTTCATCTACGCTAACAAGACTCCTGGGCGTCTGTGTGTAATGCATATAGACACAAGCAGACTATGCAATGATGCAATTTGATCTTCGTCACCTTTATCCCTTTCCCATATGCGCACAATCTGGATCAGTCCGCATCGAAACTATTAACGTAAAACTATAGAAAAACGATATAAAGTATTATGTTTATTTAGTGTTGAAAACATTGTGGCAATGTAAGAAATTGTTCTATTTTCGTTTATCGCTCTGCTTTAAAAAGTCGTCTGCTGAAGATGCAAACTACGTCTACAAGTGGTAAAGAGATGATATGAGCCACCCAGTGAGAAAACCAACATTGTGTATCGACCCGGATCAGCCTAAGCATGCCACGCAGGCTAGCACAAACACTTTTCGCTTCGTGCGGATTTTCTGTTTCAGGAAGCATTACTCTATACCTCTATAACCCTGAGACGGAATGTGTCGGCCCGGATCAGTATGCGCGGATTCGCAGGCTGATCTTGGTCGATACATTACGCAGAGGCCGTTGGTTTTGTCGAGGGACAGCTCATACTAATATCTTATAATCATGCGAGCCGGTGCTCCAGGAAAACCGACCCTTTTGCTAAAGCAACTAAATGGATACACAGAAGTTTCTTGAAACATTCTATTGCTAAACAGTATATAGCCAGATCACACTGCGTGAATGTACTATCTTGACGATGATTATCATTGGTATCAGTAAATCCTGGTCAAAACGGGGGACCAGTCTTCACTTGTGCACGGGTCATACCAACGACTTTAAACATGGTAGTGATGGCGCCCAGGGTTGCGGGGTAGTAGTACTATAGTAACACACTCAGGAAACGCCGTTATTTAACTGCATATTTCGAGTGTATAAATATTGCGATCTCGTTAAAATCAGACCAATGCTGTATGTATATTGGATCTGACGACACCACATAAAAGGTCGTCCCGAATTGAACATTTAAATATACATTTGATCGGAACACCGCTTCTTAATCTCGTTTATTTGTAATATGATTAGCTGACGAAGCGTTTTATCTGAGACGACCACCAGATCTATATGAGTGATTGCGAAGCTAAGGTCCGGTGTTCATGGTATTAAACATGACATCGCTCATAACCACTTCAAACTGTGTATTGTTCGGCTATCGGTAGAGATTTCGTACCAATTCCGGCGGTCGGGTATTCGCTAGATAGCACAGCTAACCAATTTTCATGTTTAAATGACATATTTATTTATTTAATTGCATCTACCCTTCCCCATTCGCAGACGCATTATGACGCATCTGAACTAGATGACTTTTTAAATCAATGGGTCAAAAGGAGAAATTCCTCAATATGAGCGATGTCGCATTTTGCCAAAATGTTTTCAACACTATTAAATATAATTTTCCATAGACATTTTCAAAAGGATCTGCTGCAGATTCGTCTCATATGGGAACGGGTTAAATCCGTAGCCTGAATAGCCACACCCCTCGGGTAATTTGGTCTCTACGTATACTGAAATAGTCCGGTCAGAAGATCATCAAATCAAATAAAACATTTCTAGATTCAGAACCGTTAGCTTCTACAACAGTGTATACATACTTTGAAGAACTAATTGAACGGCGATTTTCAACTTGCAATATGGCAATGTTTGTTCGTTTTGTTCGACGACGCATTTCCGGTGTTTTATTGTCTCTGTTGGAACCATATGAGGAATTTCCGATTAGTCTCAAAATGGCGGAAATCAACTAAACCCTTTCACTCAGGGTCCATCTAAATGCCGCATTTGCGTATTTCTGCGTTCTATTTTCGATACTTTTTGCGAATCGCTAAGTAGGCCTACTGATTACGCAGTTTAACACAATCATTTATGTGATAATAAAGCGTATAACATCTCAAAAGATGGCCGTAATTATGGTAATTGTTATCATATTGAAGGACACGCAAACAATATCAGGTGACCAGAAAGTGTATCCCTCACTCTGTTACCAAGGGAGATCCAAATACACGACTACATTTGAATCGTTCCACGAAAAACCCAACATAGTTGACTTTGCGAAAAGTATGGACCCGGATCAGCCTAAGCATGCCGCGCAGGCTAATTCGGGCAGACGCTTTTCGCCTCCTGTGAATTTTCTGTTTCAGGAATCATCTCTCTATACCTCCGGATTATCCTGTGTGGAATGCGCACGCTGATCTGGATCGATACATTACGCAGAATCCGTAATGTTTGGTTTCTCGTGGAACGGCTCATTTTCAGTGCAAGCATTCTGATAAGGATCTATCCTGTTTACTATTACTATGAAAGTCTCACGAGACCCGTCTCCGTCTACTCGTTTGAAATAAACAGTGTAACTTCTGGTGTAAAACAAGCTATTGTACTCTCAACCCCCAAATGTGATGCCAAAACAGAAATACAAAGCAACACGAACAATTCGTAATTGACAAGATGAATGTAAAATTAGTTTTTTGTTTATTTTATTGGGGTTTTACGCCGCTTTCAACATTATCTCAGTCATATCACGGCGACAGTTCACTTATTCATGATCCCTGGGTAAACAAACCAGTACTAGACTAGAAAATGTGCCTTGCCCAAAGACACTCCACCATGACAGGAGTGCTATGACTGGGGATCAAACCCGGTACACCCGGTTTCAAATCTCCAACGCTTACGCTCGACCACAGCGGACTCCTGTAGTGGAAACTAGAAGGCGGCAAGCAGAGGTCCGATTATGGAGTAAACTGGTCTTTTTCCCCCACAATATTTCACCTATTATTTAACTTAACCCTATAATGTAGGTACTCAATTATTTTGAGTATCCACTAAAAAGGGTAAGAGGGTCAAACAAGGATTTTAGAACAAGCAAAACACACCACTTTACCTATAGCCACAATAATTTCAAAAGTCATCTATCGCAGATCTGTCAAAATTCATTTATGTATGTGAGAAAGGGTTAATACAGACATTGGATAAAGGCTCAACAGTCTTCATTGTTTGCTTGTTCAGTAAACCACCCTTTTTGTTGAATACGGCTCCCAATATATTTACCCATAAAAACAACATTAAGGCCGGGGACTATTCACACCATGATAATGTCCTTGTAAATTGAAATGCTGCAATCCAGTGATCGAAAGGTCGTTGAACACTAAACACAGACTCAGCTCAATTTACCTATTATTGCCTTTTGGTTAGGAATAATTTAACCCGTTCCCACATACAGACGCCATTTGCCACAATGTTTTGAAAGTCGTCTGCTACAGATTTGTTGTATGTGAAAAAAGTTTAACTCTCTCCGAAATACACTAAATCTGCAACAGACAACTTATAACAAGTAGTTACTCATTTTGCATTTTGTCACAATGTTTGCAAAAGTTGTTGTTGTTGCAGATGCGTCTATATATACATGGGAAAGGGTTATAGTTACATTGGCATTGAACTTAAGGGGCTACATTTCTAGTTTTTAATTATAAGATGCGTTTAAGTCTGTATAACAAACAGACGGACAGGACAGTAAAGACTCTGGTGAGACCGTGTTTATGCATAGACTCACCCGAGACTTCACTGTACGGCGATTCAATAAGACAACAACAACCAAATCGTCAGACAGATAACCAGTTCCCTAATAAAGACCGTTTCTGACGCCTCTATAGAAGACAGCTTTTCGAAAACATAGTGACAAATATTTATTTTTTTCAAAACAAGCAATTTCTCTTTTTGCCACAATGTTTTCCACTAAAAGTCATTATTATCTATTCAATTATAGAGATTTTCTATTTTTTGACAAAATATGTTCAAAGTAGTCTGCTGCATGCAGAATTGTCGTATTAGGGAAAAGGGTTAACTATATATCATGCCACAGTTCAATGTACACAGACTATAGTACAAACATAAACATAAAATGACATACCTGATGTGCTGTCACTGCTTATTTCATCTTCAGCTGCGTCTCCTGG
This sequence comes from Clinocardium nuttallii, assembly GCA_031471495.1. Taxonomy (NCBI): domain Eukaryota; kingdom Metazoa; phylum Mollusca; class Bivalvia; order Cardiida; family Cardiidae; genus Clinocardium; species Clinocardium nuttallii. The sequence continues at coordinate 4,476 of JAUELF010289365.1, read as the reverse complement.
CCACCAGGTTACTTGATAACTCTCAGGGCGAAGGAAATGTGTCTTTGGATCGTCATCTGAAAACAGATAGTTAACGAGTTATATATCCTTTCACCTCACAGAAACACTTTGCAACAGCTCTGCCGAACACTGAAAGCTCATCCAAGATATTACACCTCTCCCATCTGCAGACGGATTTTGACCCAATAGCAGCAGAAGACTTTTGAAAACATTGTGGCCAAAGGTGAAATTGCTCATGATGACTTGATAATTTCAAAGTCGTCTGCTGCAGATTTGTTGTATGTGGAAAATAGTTATAGAAGCATTTTGACGCATCTTCAGGAGAGGGTTACAAGTAATGCATAGTCAGGAAGGTTGGATTTTGCTAATAATGTCTTTAAATTTCCCATGTACAGCCGACTTTGAAAATATCTAGACATAAATGTGGAAAAATCTTAATAAATTAATGTTTAATCATTATATTAAGTTGAAAACATTGTGACAACTGTTGGGGGAAAATGCTCGTCATGAGCAATAATAGTCCTTTTGCAAGGATGTGTCAAAATGTGTCTGCAAGCTGGAAGGGGAAATCTAAGGAATATCTTATCAACAACCTATGGCAAAAAGAAATCAAAGTCTTATCAACAACCTATGACAGAAAGGGTGAAGATTGTATAGCCCTGCAACCAATTGATTTGATCACAGGCCCATCAATAACAAATTCCATTAGAACTCCATTTCCAATAGTGTCACAAAACGCTTTACTATTGTCCAAATGATGGCACATATTTCACAATCTTATTTGATACAGATTACTTTAGAAGCCTTGAACACAATATGAGCATTTCTCCTATTCCCACAATGTATTAACCCTCCCTTTCCCACTTGCAGATAGATTTTTGAGTGGTAGATTCATGATATCGATGGCAGAAAAACAATTCTAATCTCTTCAGAACCAAGGGCCACAGATAATGAAATATGTCAACAACCTGTGATACTTTAAAATAAACACTTTTCATTATTGATTTACTGATATAAATTCAACAAAATGTCAAACAAAATTTACATATTTTTTTAAAACAAGAAACAAATCTTTTAAAGTAAAAATTAGAAATTATTTAGGGATAAAGCATAGTGGCAGTTACACTGATCATTTTAGCTTCTTTTTCGGAAATCGGGTTCTTTGGTATTCTGTTGGAGACGGGAAATATTTCAGATTTCAGAGGGAAATGCAAGGCTCTGGATCAATGAACTGATTCATTATCAATTTATTGATAGGCTGTATACAACAGGAGACTGACTGGCTTCAAAACACCCTCAACAAATTTCCCTCATTTTATCATATTTTGACACATTTGCAGCGAAAAACTTTTATCAGAATGTGGTAAAGTGTCTGCCTCCAGGACAAGAGGTCCCAAATTCAAGCCTTATTTCTGGTCAAACTTTTTCCGTTGGGTAACATTTGCGTCCATCGAGAGAATCCTTGATTTCACCCAGGTGGCTCAGAACCATATGTAGTAGAGTCGTCTGTCACATAGATAGACAATTTGTAGCTATGTGTTTGTATAAGAGGATATGTACACTGCCTTGCTATGTAACTAGCTTTTATAGCGACTTTGAAGAGGGTTCGCCTTTGGGGGACAAGAGGTTCACAGTTCGAGCCCTAGACTCTTCCATACTCCCCATCCATATGAAAATTTTTCCTCAAATTCTTCAATTTGTATACAACAACTACTACTCTATCACTCATAACTGTGGGTTGCTCGATGTTGGGCACCAATGTTAGCCAGCTGAAAGAATCTGACCCGACCAGGTCTCAAAATTGGGACCTCTCGTCCCAGAGACAAACACTCTACCACAACGCTATAAAAGCTAACACCTTAGCAGGCCAGTATAAGTACATATTTTGCTACAAATTGTATATATATGGGACAGACAACTCTACTACGCAGCAGACGTCAATCAAATATCTTGACAAAATTATTGAAAATTTCTATTGCCAAGATGCTTTCATAGTCATTTTGCTGCCTCTTGTTGTATAAATTATTCCAGCAATTAGTTTTAAAACAAATGACAGTTAACAAATAACCTGATATGATGTTTTCAATGTAATCTGCTTTGAAAACATCTTCAAACGAAACAGTATATCTTAAGAAAATCTTGATTAAAATTATTGAAACAGGTTTGTCAAACACTGTCAGTAAAATGATCAGGAATATCTTATTTTGAGTTGTTCATAATGTCATCCACTTAAGTGGCATCAAAAGATGCATGTGTCAGGGAAAGGATTACATGCTTTTACAACAGTTTCAACTCCATCCCACATACAACTTTAAATACATCTAAGCAAAAAGTGGAAAATCTTGAAAAAAGAAATCGTTATTATTGATTAGAACTGAGAACAAAGTGACTTAAGTCAAAATTGGGCAATTTCTTTTGCCACAATTTCTTACAAATATCATCTACTGCCGGAAGCATTTACAAGTTGGAAAGGGTTGATTTAAACAAGGTCTTTGGCCAATTACGGGTTGAACATGTTTACCAATGAATGTCAAAGAGATCATCTCATGTAGCAGATGATATTTACATAGATAAGGCAATCTGTGTACATTTCGTGTCATCGAGCCACTTACTGACGATATTCTGTTGAACTTAAGAGAGTACAAATATTTCAACTTTAATATCTTAATTTGAATTTGCACAGCTTGTCAATCAAACAAAACGGGTGTGTTCATGAGATACATGTATTTACAAGCCTTATTAAACAAAAGGAGAATCTTGCTGCACTCAATTTTTTTTAATGATTTTGATTGTGTGGTCTTTAACACCACTTTTAACAATTTTTCAGTTATATCACAGCATTTCCTGGGTAAGTTACCAGTACTGCTGGTCCATGTATCCTGACACCTGAGCCAGTCAGTGGTAATGCTTAACCCCGCAACCCTGAGCGCTAAGAAGAGCAGCCATTACTACATTGTACCAATTTTAAAGTATTCGGTAATGTCACCTGGCCAGGCATTTACAGATATAAATCATGACTTAACTCTTTCCAAATACAAATGGCTTTTGAGGCATCTGCAAATTATCATAATTAACGTAGCGTACCTGGGGCATTTTGATGACCTGTTTTAAAAATATTACTTCACCTCTATTCAATAATTATATTTTATTTTTTTATATTTTCCATATTTTGTACAATTAAAGTGCCTAACTTGTCAACAGATTTGTTTTATACAGGGTAAAACACATTTTGAAGACATAGAATTTTGTAGTCAAAGATTACACAATTTAATTTCAATGATATATTTGCTATCCCAGGTGGAACATTTTGCAATCTACTGAAAAATGCATTTCATGTCAAGGCTTTAGGCATCGGTTTTGATGACCCTAGCTTAGACAGTAAGGCTGAGGGCCATCAATCCCAGGGTCATGAGTTCAAACCCTGGATCAGCCATTGATTCTTTCAGATGATTGACAAAAGTTATTGTGACTAGTAGCATCATTTGCATTTCACCAATGGGCTTTAAAAAGTATGTGGGAAGGTGGCTACTAGATGCTTTGAAAAAAATGTTTTGTGGAGTAAAAGATAAAAAAAACAGGAAACAGTATCAAAGAAAGGTGAATTGGCCGCCATAATATAACTTATGAATTTGTTTAAAATGGCATTAATCCAATCAATAGCAATAGGTATCAGTTTATATGTATTTTCAATTGACTGTTATAACAGTTTATATATAGGTGATGTAAGCTGTTTCAGACAAAATAACGTTTCTCACAGTTGATTCAAAAGTTATCCTACATTCATATAGCTTTCGAGATACTGTTTTGACAGTTTTTAACCTGTTCCAATTTGCACAAAGCAAGAGGGCCATGATGGCCTGGATCGCTCATCTGATTTTTTTCCACTTTAGCCATATAAGCCCCGCTTTTTGCAACGACGTTTTCAACGCTATTTAATAATCATACTTGCATTACTAGAGGGTTTGCAGTTTGCCACAATGTTTTCAAAGTCATTCTTGCTTCAGATTTTGTTGTATGTGAATTAAGGTAAAAACACAAGTTCCAAACCTAGCAATGTTTCATAGATTATTTTGAATCAGAGGAATTGAAAAATACTATACCAGGTAAACAGTTAAACCTTCTAGAAATCTGTAGCAGAATTTGACGACTGAGAAATCACTGAGGATAAATATATTAATATAAATGAAAACTTAAATATTGAAAAAGTTGAAAATGTTGTGGCAAAAATGGAAGTTGCCGATGATGAGACTAAATTATTATTTTCTCATTTGGCAACAGTGTTTTCAGAATTTGTCTGTTGCAGTTGCATCAAAACATGTTTGCACGCGGAAAAGGGTAAAACATTTCCCTCATACAACAATTCTGCAACAGACGACTTTTAAACATATATTTTGTCAAAATATAGAAAATCTCTATAATTGAATGGATAACCTATGACTAAAAGTGGAAAACATTGTGTCAAAAGGAGAAATTGCA
>JAUELF010289354.1:0-10112 GCA_031471495.1 Clinocardium nuttallii | reverse complement strand
GCGATTTCGGTAATCACTCACCATGCAAGACTAATCCGTCATTCGTGCGATTTCGGTAATCACTCACCATGCAAGACAAATCCGTCATTCGTGCTTAATCATTCATATTCAGAGCACATTCCAATTAAGAAGCCAAACATTTTCAAAATCTTAATAAAAATTCAACTTTTTATCTCAGTGTTTAATGTATGTATCCGCTTTTGTTGTATAAACGTAAACATTATGCTGTTTTATAGGCAGATGACCTGAATTACGAATTAAATATCTTATATCTCTCCAACAAAGACGATATTCGTATCAAACTCCGACATGACATGTCAAATATACCAGAGAATATGTAACTGTTACTGAACAAACTGTATTTAAATGTAAAACTCAAACAATATTCTACAATTATTTAATTTACAGATAATACATTGTGGCGGTATACCAACTTTGACCTAGATTATGGATACCCAAAAAACATATCGGGTATGCCGGAAAAACCAAATGCCGGGGCCTTTATTAGGGACCAGTATGGTATCACACGACTTTTACTTTTTGGGGTAAGTACTACATGACCTTTGACCTTGTGCGCAGGTACAGGTATGCATGAACATGTTATCGATGTATAATTGCTGGAGTGTTCTTTAGTGTTAGTAATTCAGACTAGAACACTAAAATAATGTTGAAATAGGAAATAATGTTAAAACGGACGAAACCACCAAGCGAACAAATCAATCAAACTTTCATCTTAAGATAATATGAGCTGTTCTACGAGAAAACCAACGTAATGACATCTGCGTAGTGAATCGACCAGATCAGTAAGCGCTGTCCGCGCAGACTGATCCGGACCGACACATTCCGTCTCTTGGGGATAGAGGTATAGAGAAATGATTACTGAAACAGGAAATCCACCGGAGCTGAAACGTGTCTGTCCGGGTAAGCCTGCGCGGCATGCTTAGACTAATCCGGGTCGATATTGTACACAGAGTCCACTGTTTTAGTTGTCTCGTGTGACGGCTCATTTGCAATTACGATTGTCTGATTTGAATGCGACTGTCTCGGGACAGAAAACCTTTTAGTATTGACAGTATGTATAAAAGTCGTAAGCATGCAAAACAAAACCAATGAATCTCTACTACAGGGTTATGCATCTGTATGTATAGCAAAACAGGTGCTGAACTCCAAATGGAGATTACATTTCAAATGATAAAACTTCTTAAAATTTTGATAATGGCGACAATGTAAGTTATAAGTAGTTAAAATCTTTTTTGGCTGTAAATGATAAAAAAGATAGCCAATTGAAGGTCAAAAGTTGGCTTACTGTGTATGGTATGTCTACCCAGAAGAAATAAAGCCTAAACGATCAATATTTAGATGTTTATTGTACTTGAATATGTTATGTTTGCTCTATTTTTATCCCAGAACTATGATCTGATACTTCAAGACATCTTTTGATCAGTTTTAAAACTTAAGCTATATTATCTCTATTTGCATTATTTAAAATTCTATAAATAGAAAGAACAGTTCTGGGAATGGAGTACCGGACGTGATCGCGTCATGAAGGGATACCCACTGCCGTCATCCGAATACTTCCCCGGCCTCCCGAACCAACCTATCGGTGCAACACGGTGGAAGGATGGTTACATATATTTCTTCAAGAAAGATAAGTAAGTAGTCCCTGTGTGTGTATGTATGTCTACACAATCGAGTGTGAAGCTATTTCATTCATCCTCGATGTCTACTACCTTGATCCGTAACCAGGCTCAAAACTACAAAAGTTTTATCTATGCTCAGAATTTGTGCTCAAGTATATGATTAACCAGAAGCAAATTCATTCTTCAAATTGAGCAATCAGAAGCCTTATTTTGAGCATGGAATTCATTTCTGAGTTCTGAGAACGTTTTCAGAGTTTCTGACCTATACACGTTCCCAGGAGATCCAAACTAGTGACCCGTTTCAAACCACATGCGTCCGAGTTTTCCTATGCGAGAATTATGAGAATAAAGCACACACTGTCTTGATGAGATACTACAAAAGGTTCCCTCTATATTGTCCGTATGTTATAATAAAAATGAGCGTACTGTATGAGAATATTATGGGAATCCCAGCTAGGACCGTGTTACTATTAACAGCCTCTCGTGGTTTATATAGTACATGTATACTTATAATGACAAGGTGTGCAACGACATTCCAAAGACTATATCTTCATAAATAGTTGCAAGTATATAATGCTGTATTATGGGTCGGTGGTCAAAATATTTGAATAAAAAGATAATGTCTAAAAATAATGATAGCCAGATTCATAGACGAACATGCGGTTTCAATGAAGCAGAGAACACATGTACCGCAAACAAAATGCTCACCTTTTTAAATCGCATGTCGCCATGTACCAGTTCAACGGTAAAATTATATTATAATGAGCACCCTTGTGTCAATGATGCATAACACTATGCAGAAACCAAGCAAAATGGCTGTATGGAATCTAATGACACATTTATAAGTGTCAAGGACGAAATTGTTTTGTACGAAAGACCCGATTCGTGGACCATTCTTCTTCGCAGAGTTGTCGTTCTTTACACTCTCTTTAAAGGTAGAAAGTGTTCATTAAAAATATAAAATATTTATATTAATTAAAACAGGTTTCTTTATTTGTTTCGAACAAAATAAACATCTTAAATCACCTTTAATTATCTATTTGGGGCGTGTACACTTACATCTTTTGTAGTTTGCCCACGTGTGTCAATTTCTTTCCTTCGTAGCCTGCGTAGTGGTACTCGTTAGTCACGTGATCAACAGTTTTAGCTTAGAAACAGATCATATTTTAGATATGCATGTATAAACACTATTAAATGAATTCATCACAACTTAAAATTGCTATTAAAAGGAACATTCGACGTGATTTTCACCTCGATAGTGACACATAACAGTCTGCAGCAAGTCTAACAGGGACTCTTTAGCCAAAAATCAGAAATGCGAGTCAAAATAAGGAAACTGCAAATACTAACAACATCGGAACATTTATTTCATGTTATATGTGTCATAAGTTTAGTGTTTTTAAACAAACACAATTGTAATATGTTCAAGACATTTAAATGTATTTTATTCTTATAATAACTCGTCCTCCCATGTCATTTCCGAAAACCTATTACAAATATAAGTCGCGGGCTACTGCCCGGCGACTAGCAATAGGGAGTCTATTTATAGTAACACGGTCTTGTTCGGGATTCCCCGAGATTTCTAAATAGTAGTTTAACAAGGTATTGTGGATGTTTATTTTGTTTAATTTCCCAAAAGATAACTCTGACGTCTGTGCTCAAACCTTTGAATATCAAAAGGCCGCTTAAAACAGTTTCATTTTTCTCCTGTTTATGGATTCACACTTGTCGAAGATTCATTGCCCGGAAATAGGCGAAAGTAATAAAAACAGGTGTAATCGAAACTAATGTTCACATTAGCACAAAGGTCATGATCAGGTCACCAGTGTCGAGTGATACAGCCGAAGTGTGTTCATTGCGGTCATCGGGTCAGGCACATTTCGTAGCTTCTACTGGTTTGTTTATCCTGCGATTATGAATAAGAAAACTGTCGCCGTGATATAACTGAAATAATGTTGAAATCGGCATACAAACAGGTACAAACATGTTTATTGCAATATGTAACAAAATGTCTCCCTACTTTCTGCCACGGACAAGTTCGGAGCATTTACGTCATGATATTACCATGGTGATAAGCAAGCCAGGTATATAAGCGACAAGGGCTGTTTGCTGGAGGGGCTTTTTGATGGGCTATTTGATATAATCGGCTTGAGAGAGATATAGAGATCGATAGTCTTGTTCGGGCTGGTTGCCGACTTGCTCGGGCTGGTTGCCCGAACAGAAACGCCTGATGGAGGGCTCATTTGCTACGTGACTTATTTACTGCGCGACTGACAGGAGTGAGACACAGATATAATGTTTGGTTTTGATACGTAGACAGTATTCTTGTTAGTGAATAAAAGATGTCGAACACAACGCGAGTACTTTTATATGTATATGTGTGATATCTCTAAGTGTCACAAACTTCATTGAGTGTATTTTGTATCATTGCAGGATTTACAAGGTTCACCCGGGTAGTTACAAGGTGCTAAACGGATACCCGAAACCCCACCCACCCTCGTGGATGTTAGATATATGTTGACTTCTATGTGCAGTCCTTTCTCTATCTCAGGTGTCACTCAGCCGCGTCAAAGGAAAACCGACCTTTGGAGCTTTTGGAATAAATGCAAATTATCGTCTTGTACCCGGGGTATCGTAGTAGATAATATACATGTAATGTACGGTGTTTAGATCAATCGTCCATTTAAACATCAACAATTATAAATTGTACTCGTTTTTTAATTCTAAATTCACAAAGTAGCTCGATTCCTGATGGGCATTTCCATGTGGTTAAGCCAATCAGAAATTGTGTTATTTTGAAATGTAAGATAAGTTAATCTGAATTAGAATAATTTCAGAAATAAGCAGATATTGTGCGTAGTTCATGTTATAAATGCCTTATTTGGACATGAAAAATCTTAAGGTTTTGGTACTCAATAGAATTGTCTCAGATCAGAGAGCTTGGTTTTGGTAATAAGACGTGTAGTGTGTGTAAACTACCCTTTTAATCACCCTTTACATGCAACTCCTGCAATAAAATGCGTGGTTGTGAAGTCGGATGTCGGTCATTATCGATCTCAAGAGGCTTTCCGGGAGGTACTTAACTCTTTCCCACTAACAACAAATCTGCAGCAGACGACTTTGAAAACCTGAAAAATCTCCATAAAAAATATCGTCATTGTTTAATAAAGTTGAAAACATTGTGGCCAAAGGAGAAATTGCTCATCATGTGCAATTTCACGTTTGGCCACAATGTTTTCAAAAGTTGACTGCTGATATTGCGTCAAACTGCGTCTTATAATCGGGAAAGTGTTAAACGAGTAAAAGGGTGAACAGAGATGATCATGATCAGACTGCGGAGGGGGACGCTTGTATAAAATACCCGAAGGTCGGTTTCCGCGCGTCGTGGTTCGAATTTCTCGATATTAAGTTTAATCTTTGTCAGGTTAATAACTATTTTTACTGCATTTTTTGCAAAGAAAAAACTTCGTTTACAGTGTTTAACGCAATGTTTTACAGTGTTTAACGCGATGTTTTACCAGTCATCACCGATATGACTTTATAGCGTGTAAACTATATGTACATGTATGTTTTATACTCGACACTATGAACATATTGTCTGACTTTTGTAAAACGATATTATTTATGGTGTTGTATATGTACATCTTTTAGAAATGTCTTTAGAGAATACGCTGTTAGTTCAATTTAAAAAGATATACACGTTATAATGGATGCAAATACATGTTTGTTATTATGCTTTATAACTGTAATCATAACGGAATCAGGTAAATAGTGTCGAGCAAAAAGCATTAGCAAAATGTGAGCCAATTGGATTAATGTATCATTTACCCTGTATTTTTTAAATGCGCGATCCGTTTTAGGTCGTTAGAGATCGGCATTGCTCGTCGGACATGACTTATACGTCCACGAGCAATAACGACGTCTTACGACTTCAGGCGGAAACCGCCGAGTAATTTGATTGTTTATAAATGCCAATCTCGTCCGGAAATGGCCGAACTCAGAAGGGATTGATCTATACCTAAAGGATACTTTCTAGGAACTGTTTTTATGTTTTGTTTATTCTTCAAACTTTGCATTCAGATTTCAGCTTCTTATTTGCAATAATTAAATGTGCCAATACACTTTTTGTTCGCAATATTAGTGCGAAATATGTTATCTTTTGCTATTTCATTTAATTTTTAGAATTAATAAGAACTTCGTCATAATTTTATTACAAATATTTCAAGGCATATTTCCTCGTGGATTTTTCTAGTTAGTTCAATTTGATATGAATCACCACGTTGTCATATTTCCGCGTTTTGCAAAAGAAAATGTACCGCGATTTCTTCTTCTTCAAATGCAGTTGTTGATAAACAAGAAATATGTAGACATTAAATCAAAACAATAACAGGTAATATGAGCCCTCCTGCGAGAAAACCAATAGTATAACATCTGCGTAATATATCAACAAGATCAGCCTGTGCTGTCCGCGAAGACTGATCCGGGCCGACATATTCCGTCTCCGAGGGATTGAAGTATAGAGATATTATTCCTGAAACAGAAAACCCATAAAAGGCGAAAAGTGTCTGTCCGGGTTAGCCTGCACGGCATGTTTAGACTGATCCGGGTCGATACTTAATGCAGAGACCACAATGTTGGTTTTCTCGCGAGACGGCTCATATGTCACCGTTCAACGGGCTCAAAAGAAAAAACAAACCTCTATCTTGCGCCACTAGCTGTATTGAATTGGTTATTAAAATAGACCAGATATTCTCGTTTTTAATATTCTTAATTGTTTCGCTTTTTCTTAATTGTATTTAGATGAATAAAAAATGCATAGACAAAAACATTTAATTGAAATTCTAAAACAAAACTCGGGGATTTCTATAGGTGACTTTTTGTTCAACACACAAGTAGACATGAAGGGGTTTTGTAATATGTAAGAAACCCTTTCCTCAACGAGGTTGTAAATTACCTTCATGATGCTTTATGTAATGAAGACATTTAATTGAAATTCTAAAATGATAATACTTTTTTTTCGATAAGTTTATTCGAATGACTGTATCAACGCATTTGCATTTAATTGATATTTGTTATAGACAAAGACATTTAATTGGAATTGTGTAAATACAAAGTCTTTTAATTGAAATTCTAAATTTATATACTTTTTTTCATTATTAAAGTGTATTTGAATGAGTGTAACAACGTATTTATAGATATACATATAATTGAAATGACACAAAGGGGATTAAAGGTCAACTACTAAATAGCGGAAACAACCATTAATAAATCTACTCTATATCCAAATAAGTTAACTGTCAAATGACATACATTATCATAAAAATTGTAAATTTATTGTTTTTTTTCAAAAGTGTTGGTATGACAAACATATAGTATAGAATTTTAACAAATTCCCACAGACAACACATTTGCAGCAGACGACTGAAAATGCATATTTGTAACAATATAGAAAGTCTCTCTACATGAGACTGAAAAGTCTCACTACAGACGACTGAAAAATCTCTCTACAGACGACTGAAAGTCTCTTTACAGACGACTGAAAGTCTCTCTACAGACGACTGAAAAAGCATCTTTGTAACAATATAGAAAGTCTCTCTACAGACGACTGAAAAAGCATGTTTGTAACAATATAGAAAGTCTCTCTACAGACGACTGAAAGACTCTCTACAGACGACCGAAAGTCTCTCTACAGACGACTGAACAGGCATCTTTGTAACAATATAGAAAGTCACTATACATGAGTGTGTCATTATTGGGTAGAGTTAAAAACATGTTGGCACAAGGATACATTGTCATATGAGAAATATATCATTTTGTCACAGTGTTTTCAAAAATCGTGTCATTATTGGGTAGAGTTTAAAACATTGTGACACAAGGAGACATTGTCATATGAGAAATATATCATTTTGTCACTGTGTTTTCAAAGATCTTTTGTTGCGGTGGCGACACAAATCGTCTTTATTTTGGAAAGTGTTAATTAGATTGTAGAAACAACGAATCAAAGGTAATCTAACGTAAGAAAGAACAAAACACTTTACCCCCATCACATCTAGTGTCATTGAAATCGTATAATTATCGTTAATGCTCATGTTTGAGTCTCACGAGAAAATCAACATTGTGGACCTGGATCAGCCTAAGCATGCTTCTCCTCCTGTGGGTTATCTGTTTCAGGAATCATAACTCTATACCTATATCCACCTGGGACGGAATGAACTGGCCCTACATTACGCAGCGTATATAATGCTGATTTTCTCATGGAACGGACGGTTCCTATATAACCCGGAAATTAAGAAAGTGTGGTGGTAACGATTGGAAATACTGAAATGCGCCTTTTCTTCGTTTCCCATAACAATATTTAATTTGTCTTAATTATATCGTAGATTTACAGTTATCTAGAATTGAAAATAATTCTTGGAATGTTGGGCAAGATTTAAAGTCTTATAAGTAACTTTCACTAATTTTCGTTGTGTTACTGTTAACTATGTACTTTTTATGAGCTGGTGGCCTTTAAGCCAATACCTTTATTGTCGTTGCATATTTTCAAAGTCCACAATGTTGGTTTTCGCGTGGAACGGCTCATATTTATTCTCGTTACAAATGTTTTTACTGTCTGTATTGTATACTACAATTATTTCAATATTTTTTGTCAAAATATGAACTTTATTAATGTTTTATATATAATAAAGAAATGCATGCTTTTTGACAGCCTCATAGGGAAAACGTTCGTTTAAGTACAACTTGCGTCAAGTGCTTTTATTCGTACCAAAATGATAAAACTGTTGAGTAGAATTTCGAGAAAATTAAACAAATGTTATTGCATTAAAATAACAAGATATTCATGCTGCCAAAATATTTCGATGAAGCATATAGTCGCCGCATTGTCGAGGTAAGCTTGCGTTCGTGTGTCTGTTCGTTCAGCTTTCAAGACTTGGCTATCTCTACGTAACTGATTACTGTAATTCCATGACATTTATTGGGATATACTCTACAAACGGGAAATGATCAGTTCCAACAGGAGATGCCCTTAATTAAAGCATTATATTTGAAGGTTTGTGGCAGAGTTACGGGCCTTTTTAAACTTCTTCTGAGAGCATCCATCGGAGTTTTAGTCCTTAAACCTTTCCGACATACAACAAATCTGAAGCAGACGCCTAAACGAAATTGTAATTATTCAATAGAGATCGACATATTGAAGCAAACAAAAAGCAGATGCGTCAAAATGCGTCTGCAAGTTGGAAAGGTCAAACAAAGACATTTCTAGTGATGAATGGTGAAATAAATAGAATTGTCAAGATAATAAATGTTCAACACAGAGTAGAAAAAGGTTGTGACAAAATATCGTCAAGTGATATGACGTCAAACCTTTCCGTTTCCGTGAATGATTATCCTTTCCCACATACAGACGCATTTTGACATTTTGAAGAAACCGCGTCAGACTTTTCTAAACAGTGTGGCTAAATCTTCACGATGAACAAAGATACATGTATTAGCAAAGTTTACTACTGTTGATTCTTGTTTGTGTCAAAGGGTTAGTATGTAACATGGATCCTCAATCATTGTTGTATTATAGTTTCATTATTGTCTATATGTGTGTATTGTTCAATCAAAATAAGAATAGGATGAAACGACGCCGCAAAATGAGTATTTGGAGCGAGATAACACGTAAACTGTCCTTTACAGCTTTTTTAAAAATAAAAGAGCTTATTATTAACCCACATATTGTCCATGTCAATTCAACTAGTGCATGATGTTGTTTAACTTCATATTTCCATGTAAAAATGTCATTGTCATGTGTTACTTTTTTTGAATTAACATGTAACATTTTGGTAACAATTCATAGGTCTGATATTCAAATTAGATGCAGCATTTAAGCCAATCAGAAGAAATTGGTAAGTTGTGTCCGGAACGCTCGATTGCCGAACGCGGCACGTGCATTCGAAAACAACAGACTTGTGATGCAAGAGAAGCGGGTAGTTTTTAATGATAGCTGTAGGGATGTTTGTGATGAATGACGATGAGAGAGAGAGAGAAACATTAGCAGAGACAGAGGGACATATGCCCACATAGAGACATATAGACAAAGAGACAGACAGACATGTGCACAGACAGAGAGACATAGACAGAACGAGAGGGGAGATGATACATGGGATGAGCATTGGATGCGTTGGATTTAATGATTATGTCTAGAATGAAATAACAGGCTTACAGAGTATGGGTATAGACCAGGCCAGTTATAGTTACTATTTACTATATACTATTTACTTTCAGAATCAGTGTAATATAAGATGTCACGCGAGAAAACTTACATAATAGTCTCTGCGTAATATATCGATCCAGATCAGCCTGCGCAGTCCGCACATACTGATCTTGGCAGACACAGTCCGTCTCAGCTGTATAAAGGTAAAGCGTAATGATTCCTGAAACAAAACAATCCACAAAAAGGCGAAAAGTGTATATCCGGGTAAGCCTGCT
>JAUELF010289344.1:0-10113 GCA_031471495.1 Clinocardium nuttallii | reverse complement strand
TCCATTTCGTTATGGGTATATCTCATTATGTGATCTGTACCGATCATTGTGTCTTGTGAATTCTCCATTTCGTTATGAGTATATCTCATTATTTGATCTGTACCGATTGTTGTGCATTGTGCTTTCCCCCATTTTGTCATGTACACACTTCCTTATATTATATGCACGTATCTTAATGTGATGTGTACACGTCGTTTTGCTATACATGTATGCAATATATGTTCTGATATGTACAGACGTCATTATGTGATGTGCGACTTTGTATTCTTCATTTCGTTATGTCCATATTTAATTAGGTGATATGTACTGAGCATCATCTCGCGTCTGTTCTCTGTGTTTTATGTGCACATACTCAATTATGCACATAAAGAATGGTTAGTGCACATGGTAGAATGACTGGAAAGCATCACATAACGAAATTGAGAATAGACAATGTATAATGATCAATATACACCGCATAAAGACCGGTTCACATAATGCATTCAGTAGTGTTTTTATTCTGTGTAGTCTACACATAATACAAACATATAATGTATAATGAGGCAGCAAAGGCGTTCCAGAGTTTAGCGCTGATTTCAACAGTCATTCAGTCAAATCACGGCGGCTAGTTCACCCACCGATTGGTATCTTGGCTCGTTCACTTTAAAACTCAATATAACAGTCAATCGAAGCAACTGTCTTCTTTTCCACATAAACGATTAGCCCATTGTTGGTATACGACTTTTCGGTAACGTATGGGTTTTTTTTACAATCGGTATGATCTTCTTCTTACCCCGTTCCCTCATACGACAATTCTGCAGCAGACGACTTTGAACATATCTTGTCAAGAAATGGAAAATCTCTTTAATTTGTTTTGTGCAATTTCTTCTTTTGTCACTATGTTTTCAAAAAGTCGTCTGCTGCAGAGGCGTCAGAAAGCGCCTATATGAGGGAAAGGGTTAAATCTATTAACTACCGTCCGTCAAATTATCTTTCATATTCATTTCGCATGAGGCGTCTTTTTAAGTCTGTTTATAACGCCTCGGTGGTGTAGTGGTAGAATCGATAATGTAGTGAACGCTAGCAATTTAAATGGCTGAGATCAAGGATTTATGCATTTGTAGCAGAACACTTTTGAAAGCGTTTTGAGCAATTCCTCCTTTTGAAACAATGTGTTCACATCTATTTGAAAATTAAATATCTTTTCATAGATATTTCCAATACATTTTTGCTACACAATTCATCATCAGCATTATTATTGAATAAGTATACAGTATTTTGGGCCGGAGGCCTTTATGAACAAACTGAGGTGTGTTATTTTTTCTGTTCATCAAAGTGGGAATTGTAACTTAAATCTTGTTTCATATTCAATCGGCAAAGATTCTTAATACCCCACTAACCCCCAATTACTAACACTAACAAATAATAGTAATGAACTACTAAATACCTTTGTCTTTTCCACACCGTTAATCAGTTGTATTGATACGACGACGCCTGTCAGAGAAGAGCTCATTTCGAAAGACTGCCATTGCCTACCTGCAAGATAACTCGTAATAAGAGTGCCGAGATGCGGCACCAACGATAGTCTGTGTTTTGTTATAGTCGAAAAAGTGGCATTTCTGAATAATCATTACAACCACAGTTATGTAACTTGGTATATATGCGTGTTATTCTTAGGACAATGTGTACCAACTATTATTTGAAAATGTTGAACGGTTCTTGAGTTATGAGGCAAGGTAAGAATGGTCTGACCACACCGTATATATATATGAGCCAATCTGAGACGGAATGTGTCGGTCCAGATTAGACTACGCGTACCTCGCAGGCTTATCTGGGTTTAGACATTACGCAGAGTCGTCTATAATGTTGGTTTTCTCGTGGAATGGCTCGTATACATTTACATACACATACATATTAAAGAACGAACAACAATTGTAACATCATTGCTAATCTTGTATCTAAATTTAAAAATAAAGTGCATTGAGTTGATGTGGTAGAGTGGTTAGCGTCGGGGATTTCGAAACCGGGTGTCCCGGGTTCGATCCCCAGTCGCGGCAATACGGTCATGGTGGTGTGCCCTTGGGCAAGGCACATTTTCCAGCCTAGTACTGGTTTGTTTACCCAGGTATCATGAATAATTAAATTTAAATGCACGCTAAATGATCTTAGCTGTCGATGCGCCATAAAACAATATACATTCAAGTATTGAGTTGATTTAATATGTTATTAATCCATCTAAACGTTTATATTTTTCAATATAAACATCAACTGTTACGCTTTATCTATACACGACTTTTTAATCGAAAGAAGACACTGGTTGAATAAAAAACTTTGTATGGTTAGCATTTTCAATTTCCTTTTCTCAAAATAGTTCTACTACTGATCAAACCCATTCCAATAGTGTAGTATATCTTATAATCTTTTCTTTTCAGACATTTTAGATATCGAAAGATCCCCAGTGTAAAGGTGCACATCTGAAAAGGGATTAAATCGTAGTTCACCAGTTTAAATGTTAAATCTGTTTAGAAGCATATTATTCAAAATAAATCAGGATCCAAAATATATTTAGTCTGGTATCCGGCGTATTGTAGTAAAAAATAACGTCTGGTATGAACAAAGATGCGACTAGATTAGTCATCTCTCTTTATTATAAGTTATCTCATATATAGGAAATAAGTAAATATATAATAAAAAACTCTACCGATTACAACTTGATGTTATGAAAGAATACATAAAAAACGAATCACACTAGGGTGGCTCTATATCCTTTCGATTGCTTCATCCCGGCGGTATTGTCGTATTCCTGGCCCTATATATTAATATAGAGACAGGTTACTCCAGACTTGAAATATAACATCATCTTAACTAACCTGAGATAACATATTAAAATCGTCTGCTTTGAAAATGTCTCAGGAAGAGTACACTATTGATTTAGAGATGAACACTTTGTGAATAACTTCAAGAGTAATTTTTCAAGATAAACGGGATCTTCTTTCCCAACGGTCGTCTGTATTAATCAAAGGCTTACTTCGTTCAGTTGTCAAACGAATTGTACTTACCAGGGTGCACCTTACATCCGATGGCAATAGGATGACCTCGCGCAATCGTCCTGTATTCGTGCACGATTCTCAGATCATACTGGCCCCATACTCCACACCGGTATTTCCCTATCTTCTCAGTGTTATCCCAATTAACCCAGACTTTGGATTCTTAAAAAGACAATCAAAGTTAATTTTATCTTAGCATAGTCTTCAGTTGAACAAAGTTTAAATCAACCCGTTCATGGGAAATGGTACACGTTGGCGTTTACACTGTTCAAATATTTATGACATAGGCTTGATAGAAGCTTTTGTTAACTTGTGAATATTCTGATAAGACGGGGCAGATTTACAGACTGATTCTAAGCATACACTGTTAAGAAATGACAACTTGTGTCTTTTCCAATGGATGGGCTTAGCTTGTTTTTAAAATAACCACGTGCTACCAGTATTTATTGATTGCAGTTCTTGATGCTTTCTTTCCTTCTTAACCGTTTCGTTGCCTAAGGACGATTCAAGACTAATGCAAAAAACTCAGATTAAGGTGAGACGGCTCTTGGCGAGCTGTCTCTCCCGAAATCTGCATTGTTTGCCACTTTGACATTAAATTTTACCAAACTTCCTTTTGGACGAAGAATTGTACATGTAAATGCCTACTAGTTTGCTATTATATCGGGCATCCGATCGTACGTGTAGTACTATTGTAAATTAGTACTTCTGGCATTAGTCTGAAGATAACTATAGTAAATTAATTTACATGTAATTGCTTATTGATACTCTACAGCGAATTATCAAGTTGATATTCGGAATAAATACATCAATTATGAAGCATATTTCTCGCGGAGTTTGATAAGTTTGGTATACAAACAAAGGGTTTCTGAATACCGCTTTGGCCCAGCGCTCCTATACGTTGTTGTGTTATAATGGCGTGACCCATAGTAATCCGTTACCCAGTGGAGCATTGTAAATTAGTACGTCTGGCATGAACCAACGTTCTAGTACCCGACACTATATACTATTTCAGTGTGGCATGGACAAATTATGGCGACAAGATGGTCAACGCCCCTTATATATTGTTATCGAATATATAGTAAATTGATTTTCGTACACTCTACAGCAAACCAATACGACTTGATGTTTGATAACAATGCAGCAATGATAAAGTTAACTACTTTCGAAGTTTTAATTTATTAAAGAGGTTTGGTCCTTAATTTGTTTTTATAGCAATTTGCGTTATGTCCAAAATGTGCCACCATTATCCAGGGTGTATGCCAGAACTGATAATGTGAATAGTAACTCACGACTACCAATAATGGCGACTTGATTGGTCACCTTCCCGTGTGTATCGCTACCACATAATTAGTAAATTAGTAAATATACAATTGATTTCCGTAAACTCTACAGATGACAAATAAAGTTTCATGTATAGAAACAATAGATGATCAATTAAGAAAATCATTTTCTGAGTTTGAATAACCCGAATGGTTTACAATAATGTTGTCTCTGTAGCTAGAGCTTGCTACACAATGCCTAGAGGGAGCCGCCATTATTGGCGCATGCCTGGTCCGATAATCTAAACAGCTGGCCCCGATTCCACCAACGATACTTAGCGCTAAGTAATACTTAAATACTTAACAGCGAATTTCCGCAGAGCACTAGATAGGGGCATTGTTCAAGTTTTAAAACACCTATTTGGCATTTAAACCCTATGTCGTGGGTACTCAAAAGTGAGACGATTTTTTTTTTGAGTTCCCACAACATAGGATTGTGTTGAGTAATAAGAGAAATATTGTGGAGAAAAGATCTGTTCACTTCTCCTATCTAGTCCTCTGATCTAAAGGAGGAGCAGGTAACTCAAGACTACATCCGTAAAAAAACTGGTTTGGGCAGATACCTTAACACTTATTTCTAACCTACCGTCCGTGTCATGACCTAAAATGGTTCCCGTCCCAAATCCATCCTCTAAACCATAATAGGGTAACCAATCCGGTCCGCGTATTACTCTGGTCCCTACAGCAGGTAACCTTGAATTCATTCTCTCATTATAGATTATTTTGTTGAAAGTCTGTAGCCATTCCTTCATTTTCCTTTTTGATCGATCTACAATCTCCTTCTTATCAAGCTTGTTGTAAAAGAAAATAAACAAACTGATTAATTGATTGATTGCTTTGAACGCCGCTTTCAGCAGTAGTGCAGTGTTATCACTTCGATAAGATCACGTACATAGCAACATACCAACGTGTTTGTTAAGGCTTACTCCCACACATACTTCCAATAACATTCTTTCCAATCACCTTGTTACGTTCCAACATAAACTATTTAACCTATGATTGGAAAAGGAATGCCGATTGGCACAACACGTAGGCAAGTCGGGGTTTGTTCTGACGACCACTGGGTTGATGGACCTTCTCATTAACGACTGTAATAATAATAATAAAAAAAGCTATCTATAATTCTACCAGTTGCGAAAGTTACACATTAACTGTAATGTGTTACTTCCCATGCAGAAGAATGTTGGCAAATATGAGTTTTTTAAATGTTCAGGTGCTGTAAAACATGATATGACGACGCATAGACAAACAAAAGACTTTCTTTTCTTTATTTTACATTTAGAAAAAGAAATCACATTTAAAAGTTTCAATGCAACGCACACGGTACATGTAGTAACGGAGAAATAAAAAGCATGCCCTAAAATTGTTATCAACGCCTGTTACAAGCTGTTCCACCAGAGTATGTTTAGCGTGGTTACTTTTAAATAGTATCATTTTTATCAAACATTTTCACTCTATTTTTTCCCCAGAATTATGATTCTTATATTTCAAGACACCTTTTGATCAGTGTTAAAACTTTGACTATACAAACTATAGTCTGGAAATCGGCTCCTTTAACAAAAGCAATCCACGAAGAAACAAGTATGTTATCGTTGTGTAAGACAATGCAGTTTAATACAAAAATACTACATATTTTGTCATGTTAAGAAGTTATTGACTTCACCCAAAAGCAAAGAAGTCTAGATCTCCATAAACCATTCAATTGGGGGTCGATGACAACATATCCAGCATTAATCTTCTATAATTTAATCGAATTTATTGAATAATATTCTACACGTGTAATAGTAACGCTAAGGTAGTCTTTAACGTAGCGCCGTGCAGTATTTAGAATCCTAGGGGGAAAAGACACACAAATAACAGAAAAAACTGTGTTAGTCTTTTCTTTCGAACAATATCAAATTATCAACAAAAATGCAGTATTTAGATTATGTCATAAGTTCATTCGTTTCTTTCTATTTGTAGAAAACTCACATTTTCGTCTTCAGACCACATACCGTTTAGCTCATCTCGTTTTAAATGTTGTCTTGAAAACGGCATTTCTTCCTCACCAGCGGCTGTTTTAATCTGAAAATGAAACACATATTAGAACATTGAATATATATCATATGTTCAAACCAGACGTTTGCATTTGCCAAAATGATTTCCACTCTTGTCGACAATTGTACTTTAATTTATGAAGAGTTTTCATAGTTTTGCCAATGCGTTTGTAATGTCGTCTGCTACAGATTTCTTGTATGTAGGAAAGGGTTAACACATACGTGAGTTACCGACAAAACATATATTAATTTAGTTAATGAAATAATTAGTCTATTTTTTAATCCATCTTACATAACATTGCTTCAATAGCTAACGGTCTACACTCTTGATAGAAGTAAGGAAAATCACAAAGTACCATTGTCGTAAAAATACAAATTCTCTGTTTAGTACGATATCGCATATTTAGAAGAAAAAAATGCCCGTAAAAGGAACATTTTCAGATAAACCTAACACAAATGTTGGTTAGAATAAGTTATAAGTCGCATCAACCAATAAATGAACGGTATGACCTTGAACACTCCCAAATGTTCGATGTGTCAGGCAAATATGGATACCAGCACACGCCCGAATGTTCAATGTTTTAGGTAAATATAGATACCAGCACACGCCCGAATGTTTAATGTGTCAAGCAATTATGGATACCAGCACAAGCCCGAATGTTCAACGTTATAGGTAAATATAGATACCAACACACGCCAGAATGTTCAATGTGTCAAGCAATTATAGATACCAGCACACGCCCGAATGTTAAATGTGTTAGGTAAATATGGATAACAGAAAACACCCGATTGTTCAATGTGTCAGATAAATATAAATACCAGCACACGCCCGAATGTTCGATGTGTCAGGCAAATATGGATACCAGCACATGCCATAATATTCAATGTGTTAAGTAAATATAGATACCAGCACACGGCCAAATGTTTAATGTGTCAAGCAATTATAGATACCAGCATACGACCGAATGTTTAATGTGTCAAGCAATTATAGATACCAGCACACGCCCAAATGTTTAATGTGTCAAGCAATTAAAGATACCAGCATACGACCGAATGTTCAATGTGTCAAGCAATTATAGATACCAGCACACGCCCGAATGTTCAATGTGTTAGGTAAATAAAGATACCAACACACGCTCGAATATTCAATGTGTCAAGCAATTATAGACACCAGCAGACGCCCGAATGTTCAATGTGTCAAGCAATTATAGATACCAGCACACGCTCGAATGTTCAATGTGTCAAGCAATTATAGACACCAGCAGACACCCGAATGTTCAATGTGTCAAGCAATTATAGATACCAGCACACGCCCGAATGTTCAATGTTTTTAGGTAAAAATAGATACCAGCACGCGCCCGAATGTTCAATATGTTAGGTAAATATGGATACCAGCACACGCCCGAATGTTCGATGTGGTAGGTAAATATGGATACCAGCACACGCCCGAATGTTCGATGTGGTAGGTAAATATGGATACCAGTACACGCCCGAATGTTCGATGTGGTAGGTAAATATGGATACCAGCACACGCCCGAATGTTCGATGTGGTAGGTACATATGGATACCAGCACACGCCCGAATGTTCGATGTGGTAGGTAAATATGGATTCCAGCACACGCCCGAATGTTCGATGTGGTAGGTAAATATGGATACCAGCACACGCCCGAATGTTCGATGTGTTATGTAAATATTGATACCAGCACACGCTCGGATGTTCCATGTCACGGTTATGTAAGTATGGATACCAGCACACGCGCGAATGTTTGATGTTTAAGGTAAATATGGATACCAGCACACGCGCGAATGTTTGATGTTTAAGGTAAATATGGATACCAGCACAAGCCCGAGTGTTCAATGTGTTGATTAAATATGGGTACAACCCTGAGGGGCGTATACCTACTGTCAGTGCCGTTCTTCTAGACAACTTCTGACCATCGTTGTAGCTTAATTTGATACCATCTGTCGTCTTTGTAAGAATGTCTACAAACTCCTGTAAAATTGATACAATACTATTTTTGATTTATTGGAATTGTACACAGGACATGTTAAACGAAAACTAAAGAGAGTTACAGACAGAGTGGCCTTAGTAGATGCTATGGTCATGTATATACATGTATATATTTCTAAAGTAAGCAATGATGTGTTATTTGAATGCTTTAACTCTTTCCCTCATATAGACGCTTTCTGACGCCTCTGCAGCAGACAGCTATTTGAAAACATAGTGACAAAAGAAGAAATTGCACAAATGTTTTCCACTTTTAGTCATAGGTTATCCATTCAATTACTGAGATTTTCGATTGTTTGACAAAATATGTTCAAAGTCATCTGCTGCAGAATTGTCGTAGGAGGGAAAGGGTTAAGCTTGTTTAGCAATATATGTAAACAACAGTTCCTAGCCAATCATGATCAGAGACTCTGTAAATGATTAGAAGTACAATAACATGATCAAGTGTGAAACCTTGCTTGATCTCTCTTGTTATAACTTGTTACCCCTGAATTAACAATATTGAATTTAAATAACCTTTTCTCACATATAGAAAATCTGCAGGCGACTTTGAAATTATCTAAGCAAAAATACAGAAAATCTATATGCATGTAGGTATAACTATAATTACCTAAACAAAAACAGAGTGAGAACATCATGACACAAGGAGAAATTGCTCGTTTTGAGCAATAGTTTCAAATGTTGTCTGCTGCAGAGGTGTCAGAAAGACTATATATATGATATATTTTAATAACCATTCCATGCTTAATGAGCTTATTTTGTTACAGTTTTGCGCTCTTAAAGTCATCTGATTCAGAATGTTTGTATGTGGGAAAGGGTTAATTTTATATATATATTTATCACATGACAATGCTTGTAGCCGATGTAATATACCCATTACCTATTTCTTTATATACAACATGTGTAATATAACATGACCAAATTCTAAGAAAAATGACATCACGTCAGCTGTTTGACGTCATACTTTAGCCACTTTGGCGCCAAAACCTGTAAATTAGAAATATTGGAAACGTTAAGTACGTTTTATCAAAATACGCCTCATAAGTCACTTTATGTGAAAGATAGAATATCTCATGAGTGTTGTTTATTATTACTCTTAATAGACTAGTTAACTTAGCTGAATATGACCTCGGTATAATTATTGGAGACATTATTATACGGATTACTGACGAAATTAAAATAGCTTATGAAAACAATGTGTGTTAACTGTTTCGTCATGTGATAAAAGGATTTGACATTCGTTGTCATTTCATATTTAAACAGTTTTATTAAGTTTTCAAGAAATTTATTATTATAAAAAAAATCTTGAACTTGTTTAATAAAACTTTATATGAAATGACAACTCATGTCAGGTCCTATATATGTATATCATTTTTTAATTTTTTATTTTTCAAACAGACGGATGACCAGATACTGTTACTCCAGAACTGCTGGTGTGAGTTATTGGCCCTTACAATGTGTTGGAAATCCATTCACCTTACAAACGAAATTGTGTTTTTCCACGGACAGACTATAGACCTGGAGAAGGCAAAGTTACTGAACTTGGGTGACATGTTTACATGTTTATTAGCAGAGGTGGAGCAGTTAAAACGACTGAAATTGGATCAGTATGAATGTGTGGCGATGAAAGTGATCATACTTATCACTCCAGGTATGGTGTAATTGTTTATCAAGTCATGATGGCTTATTTAACCCTTTCCCTCATACAACAATGCTGCAGC
>JAUELF010289333.1:0-10113 GCA_031471495.1 Clinocardium nuttallii | reverse complement strand
ATCAAATTAATTATAACTCTTATTTCATATTGATCTAGTATCGTAATTTCTTATCTGGCTAAATTGACCGTCTCGTAAGCGTGAGACCATAGTTGGATCCCCGGACGAGTCATACCAAAGATAAACGTTTCCTCCCTCTTTGGCAATCGGTGGGGACGAACTTAAACCTTTACAATTTACAAGTTCTTCTTTTTGACATGGAATGAGAATGAATTAAGAATACTTTGAGACTAATGCTGACCCTTGTTGACCCTGGTTGACCCTTGTTGACCCTGGTTGACCCTTGTTGACCCTGGTTGACTTTAATTCTGAAATCTCAAGGAGACAACTTTGTATCTGAGCTGGCCCGTATACATGACAAATAGTTCCTTCTTGCTTGTCTCGACTAGGATGATTAAATGGAACGAATTGTTCACGTTTAGGCGAATATTGCCAATAACCTGTGATGCATGTGTCAGTCCGATGGGCTTAGCGCCATATAAAATTACCTACACTGTGTTACTAAACATGGTTTTGGCTTTTTGCGACATACTTTACAAAGTGTTTTTCGGTAATTTCCAAAATGTATCAAACAGAAGGTTTTACGTCATGATCAGTGGCATGTATGCAATCGTCTTGCATTCATCTACGGAAGTATTATTGTCAAAGATTCTCCTAACGGAATGTTTCAATAGATTTTTGTATCAAGAAAACATAAGAAATAACAGTGCAAGAAACATATTGCAATCGTGTTTGGCAGAATCGATTATATGTCGAACGTAGAAAACTTCTGTTCAAGAGGAATCTGTCGTGGTCGAGTGGTTATTGTCGGGGATTAGGAACCGGGCGTTCTTGGCTCGATCTCTAGTCCCGGTGCTGTACTCGTGATGGATGCCCTTGGGCAAGGTACATTTTCTAGCCTACTAATACTGGATTGTTTACCCAGGAATCATATATATATAAGTGAATTGAGTTCGTGATATAACTGAAATAATGTTGAAAGCTGCGTAAATCCCAAATAGAAAAACAAACATAGATGAACTGTTTTCGAATATGTCAGTAAAATATGTTATATATACATATCATACGAAAGTAGCTGCAGGTTTTGACTAAGTAGCTGTGTACTAATATAACCGTATATGACGTTAAAGAGGAGCGTCATTAGGACCTCAAACCGCTTGACGTGACGCAGTCTATTGTGTAGTGCGTATGGATCGAAGATCACAGGGTATGTCTACTCTTGTCATACATGTACGCTTTGGATTATTTTCTTGGAAAACATCTCATTTTTTGATCGGAACCTTACATAGCTGTTAAAATATGTGCCCTTTAAAAACAACTAGGCAAAGATACAGAAAATCTTTTCAACCGTCATCTCCTGCAGATACGTCAAAATGTGTCTGAAAGTGGAAAAGATGGAAAGTGGGAACGTGTTAATGATTCCCATGGAACCTGAAATTATTGAGTGACGAGTGGTCTTGTCAATTATGTAGTCCTTTGGTGGGTAGAGGGCAGTGCTTATCTATAGTACACCATATGGATAACATGGTGGTCTGAGAACGGCGGCAAACAATACAACTATTTGTAGTTTCAGGACTGTTTGACTGACATCGGTGTTAAACCATCTCCAAATGGTAAAACATCCGTATCTTGAACCATTAGTCGTTGTTTCTATTAAGCGAGTTAATTTAGAGAAAGGGAGATAGGAGAGTTGGGAAGGCTGTGTTTGATGGACTTCGAAAGTTATGGAGGAACTTGAGAGACGCATTAGATCTGGCGTAACTTCGTAGACTTGTTGTTTGTTATTTCTTAGACTATGTTTTAAAAAGTATATACAATGTAGAAAATCACAATGCAATGACTTATACAATTTGGTACCGCCCTACTGTGTCTCAGTTACCCAAAGGACAAGCCCAGTGAAGGATAATATATAATATGGGATAATTCTCGAAATTCCTGTTCTATCCATAGTACTATGCATTTGCAATGTAATAGTTATATAATCGAACATGAAACGTTTTCTAAAAAACATTAAAAACGGTTTTGGTTAGCTGCAGTTTTAAAAGTGGCAAAAGTCAATCGAGCGATAATAATGGCCTATTCAATAATGTCCCGTAGGGTATATAGGTGCTGGTGATAGAGCCAAAAATACGGGAAAACATGTGAACACAGCATCACATCTGATCAGTCAATGAACCAAAATAGTCTACAGAAAAGTATTTACCTTGCGCAAACAATTGGTTTCAAGTTTATACAGAATTTCGCTTAGAATTATGTGATTCGAAAGTTTTGATTAGCGGGCCGATATGAGTTCCCAAATTGGTAACATAACCATTTAACCTCTTGAACCAAATTAAATGTGTGAACCATATGCCAGCAGTATATCATAGAGCCAGACCAGACGGCGCATTCACGCCATGTTCTATACTGCTGGCTGCGCCAACCCACCATCTTGATATTCCTTAAATTGCTTTATTGACTTTCTCCCATTTGGAAGAACTGATATACAAAGGTGTCCTTAAATTGTTTATGAACTCGTCCAAGTGCATAACTTAACAAGTCCATTTTCAAAGTGTAGCATTGAAATGCTTAATAAGACACGTCAAACGAGATCAGAAACTTTTATCAAAAATGCTAACATTTACTTTTGGAAATTGACTCTCACAATACAATACAATACAATACAATACAATACAATACAATATTTTTATTTATATACTGAGTTTGTATATAATACATCAAAGAAAACTCTGCACTAAATTATACATAGTGATCAGAGGGCAACCAAATGTGTTGAATAATGAAAACAATATTAGAAAGCAACTTAGCATAAGAGAAAAGGAAAAAGAAAAACAATAGAAAGGAAGATAGAATTAAGGTACATACTGGAAGATAGAAGTATGTTTTATTATTCATACATTCTTTATATATATGTAAATAACACGTACATATATACCAGGTTTACATGCCCGTGGTATAACTGAAAGCTGGATTATTTTGTTTCTTGATGTGTCCATGATAAGTTCACCGATTTTTGTATGCACATAATTCAAGGTTGGATTTCCTATTCCGTTGCTTCACCCTTTGCCCAATTTGACAAATCTGCAGCAGACGACATTGAAAAAATCTAGACTAAATATTGAAAATAATTTAGAGTGAAAGTATATATTTTTTAATGGAGTTGGAAACATTGTTGCAAAAGGAGTAATTGCCCTTTAATGACATTTTCTCGTTAAGTCACAATGTTTTCAAAATTAGTCTGCTGCAGATGCATCTAAATGCGATTACATGTAGGGAAGGGTTAATTATGCAATCTTGGAGATTTCGCAGGGTTTTTGCTCAAATTGCCAACAATGCTAAAAACTACAGACAGTTAATTAGTGCAACTTAGTTTTATGGGTTTCTGGATTTTGTCAAATGATTACCCAAATGCATCCCAGAAATTGGTCCCCTGTACTGAATTTTGCAGAATGGCACATTCACACGAGTAGAATGTAACGTGACTTTACCAAAATGGCGATCACATTTGTCTTTGACTATATTCTCCGAATGAATCGTTATTAACACTACCAGGAATGGTTCAGATTTGTTTTTATACTAAACGATCCGACGTGATGTAAAGATTAGAAAATAATCTATAAATAAGACATTTCCAAACGCTACAAAACCTGATTTTTTTTAAAACTCAACCATTATTGTCGGCTAGCCATTTCCGTGCAGTAGTGGTTACAGAGGTCAGCTTAGAAGCGGGGTCTCCAGTGTTCGATCCCTGGTCCGTTCATACCAAATACCTTAAAAAGGCATCACTTGCTTCCCTTTATTGCGCTCATGGTTGTGGGAAGAACGTTACAACTGATGCATCGTTTGTTAGGAGAGAACAATAACGGTGGCAATGGTTATTCACTCAGGAAATGCCGTGATATGAGCCGTCTCAGGAGAAAACCAATATTATTGCATCTGCGTAATGTATCGATCAGATCAGCCTGCGCTATCCGCGCATACTGATCCGGCCGACACAATCCGTTTCAGGGGGATAGATGTTTAGAGTAATGATTCCTGAAACAGAAAATCCACAGGAGGCGAAAGGTGTCTGTCCGGGTTAGCCTGAGCGGCATGCTTAGACTGATCAAGGTCGACATTTTACGCAGAGTCCGCAATCTTGATTTTCTCGCGAGACGGCTCATTTGACGTATACACTGTTGACAACGGCGTTAAACACCAAACACACACACCTGTTCGGGTCTGGCATATGTTCTGAACTGGGCTGATTATTTTAAAATGATCATAAATGGGTTTTTTTAGCAACACGGTTTTGCACAAACACTACATGACCCGTGTCGAATATGTTGATATATTCGAAATGCTTGTTAGTTCTTTAAGCTTGTTAGCAGATTGGAGCCTTTATTTTGCAAAAAGGCCCGCCATATATGTTTGCACATTTAAGGCTTTGATGTTCAAACATATATGGCGGGCCTTTTGCAAAGTATTTAAGTAAAGACGCAAGCTTTAAAGGGAAGTTTACCACTCAAACAATTTTATTTTTTTCAATATTGCAAACCCAGGCAAACGAAAAAGTAATTGAGCAGAAAGATAATCGAGCATTGAAACCCATTTCTTTTATCGTTTTTGTGAAACCCATTCCATCAATATACATCTGAGTCGCGAGAAAATCAACATTATGGCTTCTGCGTAATGTATCGACCCAGATCAGCCTGCGCAATCCGAGCAGAATGATCCCGGCCGACATATTCCGACTCAGGGGGATATATTTATATATATAATTCCGAGGAGGCAATAAGTGTATATCCGGGTAAATGTGCGCGGTATGCTTAGGCTGATCCGGGTCGATACTTTACGCCGAATTCGAAATATTGGTTATCTCGCGGGACAGCACCTCTATGCTTGCTGGCGCTTGCACTCCGTCTACCCAAACTCTGTGCTGCTCAACTCATTCAGGACGTCTCATGTGTAAATAAGCCGTCTCGCGAGAAAACCAACATTGGGGACTTTGCGTAAAATGTCGACCCTGATCCGCCTCTAGCATGCCACGCAGGCTAACCCGGACAAACACTTTTCACCTCATGTGGATTTTCTGTTTCAGGAATCCTTACTCTATACCTATAAAAACCGGAGACGGAATGTGTCGGCCCGGATCAGTCGGACAGCGCAGGCTGATCTGGTCGATACATTACGTAGATACCATAATGTCGGTTGTCTCGCGGGACGGCTGAAATCAGTAGTGCCGATAGCCAAGGAGGAAAGCTAATACTACCATTTGTGTAAGTTTCCGATGCCTCTTGTCCGGGGTTCGACTCCTAGTGGTCGTGCTTACATTACCACCACGGAAATGGTACCGTTAGATCGGCAAAATAATAAGTGGAAACTACAAAGAAAATAAATCAAGTCCAAAGGGTACGGAAGAAAGCTTAAGATTTCAAACAGAATTAACCTTTGCAGCAGATTGAGGCAGAATTAGAGTGGAAAACATTATTGCTAAGGATGGAATTGCTAATTATGGGCAATTTCTCCTTTTTCCACTCTGTTTTCAAAGGAAACCTGCTTTAGATGTGAAACGCTGAGTCTGCATATTGGAAAGAAATAACATCCGATAAAATTGATAAGTTAAAATAAAGCATACACGATGTTTTTAAAGCGTTATCTAATTTATAATGTATGAGGTGGGATGGCGCTCGTTGCACACTAGTTGATGCACCCCGGGGGGATTTATGTCTTATTATCGACATAAACAGTACAGTTGCCAACCACCACAACTTACCAATCTGCAAACACAGCTTTGATCTCGCTGGACCCACGATAAATGCACCGTTTAAAATGCATAAATTCGTATTTCTCGGGTAATCCTTTGCTGTTGGTTCGCATCAATGTTTTCTCATCGATTCCAGTGTACTGGGTACCCTCGGCATAGGGCTCTGTTTTGATATAGAAGAACTTTTATCAGTTAAAATACAAATTGTTTCTCTGTTATCCTAGACGTTTTGTTATCCCAGTTCAGGTGCAAGCAGTAAATCGATTTGAAACCCGCCTTCTTATTGGCTGATATACAGGCGGAGTGTGGCAGCGAATACATCCCATATAGAAACATCCAGTTTTCAAACTGTCATTGCTGTTATAACGGGATATTGTTCGTTACGGCTGGAATTGATTGTTAATAAAGTGATCGTTTTATTAAACGCATCGACGCACACAGTGGTTTGATTTTTTTTTGTTATATAGCGTTTGTTGTGGGATTTAATTAAATATGAAACTGGAACATCGGTTGATAAAAATCAATCATTATGAAATTGATTTAGGTTCTGCAATTGTTTGGTGTCAATGTCTTATATTTATATATTTTATACCAAACCGTTTGTGAATGGAAGCCTTGGAAACTGTAATTTTCGTGCACAAACAATTGGAATTTGTAGACATTAAAAGTTGATTTAAATGTGTGTGTTTTTTATGTTGTGAAGTTGGAAATCAACCGGGGTGCTTGTGAAGGAAATATGCAGAATGAAACATTAATGAATGGAAATCCTATTAGAATAAGCAATACATCCGTGTCTTATATACCTGAGAACGGGGTTGATATCATTTTCAATTGGGATGATCGTTGATATACAATGTAAAGCAAAGCTTCATGTATAGCCTACGTTTATTTTGTCCGTAATTTTCTCACAATATGTAATCCGCAGAAATTATTATAGATCGCGTATATAAATATATATATGAGCAGCGAGTGGCGACTTGGGGGTATTAATGCATCTACGAACAGTAAAGACTCAGATGAGCATGTGAAAACTCAAAGTCTCACGAGAGTATATACCGTCCGTATGTATGGTATCAAGACCTAAATGAATCGTTGTCAAAACAAAAAAGCAGTTTGGCTCAAAAAGCAGTGTGTCCCAAATAGCTGTACACCAATGGTATTCGAAATGCTGCGAAAACCGGTTAAAGCTGTAGATCCTTAAATCGTCAGATACGACTCATACTTATAGTGTTTTTAAATATAGAGAACGACCGTCTAGCCTCGGAGCTGCGTGGAACGGTAACGTTATGACTGACGCACTGGTGTTAGGATTTATGTACCAGTAGAACTGGTAACTTTCACATGAAACGCCGTAATATAACTGGAAAACGTATTTAAAATAAATCAGGTCACACGAAAACGGACCTTTGGACTTTTTCTAATAGAGAGGTTAACTATCATCAGTCTATGCGCAGTCTGGTCGGGATATTTTATGTTCGATATCTTGCCGTACACGCATCTTTGAAATACACTCCATAATTATCAGTTATGTATAAACAACGTTTTGAGGGTTAAAATGAAAAAATGAATGGTTATCATGATCAACAATATAGTGTGCTTTCGTCAAAACCTTTCACCAGTCTTCCCCAAATGGTTATTCGTCTAACGGGAAGATTGTGCTCTTAGCTGGTCAAGAAGCTCCGAAGGTCAATTTTCGTATAACGTATCTCGATTTTTATTATCAAATTGCAAGCTCTTTGATCGGTCGTGTAGACATAAATGAACAATAAACCTGAATAACGGATTCATTTGACGATAAAAACTATATGATCGGTGTTCCATTAATACTATCCCGAACGTAATTATTACACGTGTATTTGAGAGGTGCTCCAGTAATACTTACATGAACGTAATTATTACACATGTATTTGAGAGGTGCTCCAGTAATATTTACATGAACGTAAATATTACACGTGTGCTTACGCGTGATGGATCCACATGTGAACTGGTTTACAGATGTTTTCTTGAAATCTTCTATGTTTATAACGCGAACAACGGACGCGCTGGCTGGTCTGGGTCTACATTGGTCGCAATTTCCTCACATTCCGAACATTGCGGGAGGTTTTCGTAGCGACTCACTAATAAAGTTAATGTCTTGGTTTTTGCCAGTACAATAGTTTCTGATTATAGTATTAAATGCCCGTCTATCGCAACCATGTATCTCTTGCGACTTTAAACAAAACACCCAACTTATCACATCGCCTTAAATTAAATCGTGCACTTTAGAAACAACTATTAATGTGTAATCAGCACCTCGTTCACATGTAAACTCGCTATAACTACCGGAACATTTATGAGCTATATTGAAGACCACCGACAGGGCATTTGTGAATATCTAGATCCGGATTTGCTGTATGCTCTACAAAGTGAAATAACCATGGATGACTGAGCCGTCTCGCGAGAAAACCAACAGTATGGACTCTGCGTAGTGTGTCGACCCTGATTAGCCTAAGCATGCTGTGCAGGCTTACCCGGATAAACACTTTTCACATCCTGTTGATTTTCTGTTTCCGGAATCATTACTCCATACCTCTACCCCTCTGAGACGGAATGTGTCTGCCCGGATCAATCTGCGCGGAGAGCACAGGCGGATCTGGGTCGATACATTACGCAGATGCCATAATGTTGGTTTTCTTGGGGGACGGCTCAAATAAACAGTGTCCCTTTTGATAAGAGAACATTGACGCTCAGACACTTGTCATTAATATCCGAACATTAGTTTTCCTGGAGCACTGATCGGCTGACAATGTCTCGCCATCCTTATCAGGAATTCACACATGAATCACACGCGGTCGTCTGTCTGTTCAATCGTCCGTCTGCCTTTCCGTTCATCCGTCACGGATTTACTTACTCAGCTTTTGGTAGGCGTCACATGTTTTCCTTAGAAAACTATCATTAGTTCAAGTTTTTATTTGACGAATACAGCAACCGCTAATTTCCGTTCATCGTTCGTGTTAAATGATACCATGACTTTGATTTCAATTCAAATGCAGCAAATATTGTCCCAAAAAAGATGCTAAAATACAAGTAACAATAACATCCCCCGCACCCATTACCTCTAACAAAAACACATTCTATAGATATCTAAAATGCCATGAATCAATTCAAATTTATTTTTATTTCAATTTGGTAGAGCTCCAATATATGTTCCTAGAGATATAAAGGTGCATTATGTCGATGAAAGATTGTGCTAGAATAGTCGAAGTCATTTTGTCCCATAATTTAGATAGATGGAAGAGAATTGTGTGGTGCGGAAATTAAACAAGGCCATACGAAAATCGTACTCCTGATAGTTTTAATTTACCAGCAATTGCTATCGAATTGTACACTTGAGAAAACCAATATTGTATCGACCCGGATCAACCTAAGCATGCCGCGCAGGCTAACCTGGACAGACACATTGTGGATTTTCTGTTTCAGGAATCATTACTCTATACCTATTTCCCCCTTAGACAAACTGTGTCGGCCCGGATTAGCCTGCGCAGGTTGATCTGGTTCGATACATTACACAGAGTCCATAATGTTTGTTTTCTTGTGGGACGACTCACTTGTCTTTAGTCGTTTATTATCATACCCTTTCCCACATACAACACACCAACAGTGGACGACATTGGCA
The DNA here is from genome assembly GCA_031471495.1 of Clinocardium nuttallii. Lineage (NCBI taxonomy): Eukaryota > Metazoa > Mollusca > Bivalvia > Cardiida > Cardiidae > Clinocardium > Clinocardium nuttallii. The sequence goes on along the minus strand of JAUELF010289333.1, from coordinate 712 downwards.
ATATCTAGGCGAACATTTAGAAACATTTCTATCACTGAAAATGCATGCATGATTATTTAATAGAGTTGAAAACATTGTCGCGAAAGGAGAACTCTGTCATCTTTTCTCAGAATGTTTACAAATGTCGTGTGTTGCAGATTCAACAACAATGGACAGGGAAGCTCCTGATATGACTGTACGGTGTACGGAGGTGCAGGTCGATCTGGATCTTCGCCTGCTTGCAAATTCCTTATGTGTCAGGGTTTCCTCCACATGATCGACCCTATTTACGTCATCTAATGGCAGACTTTCGCTTTGAGGCGTGGGATTAACGCTTAATTTACTACTTCTACGTTTTGAATGGCAGTGTATTGATTCCCTCAATTTAGGTGAAAATACGCTAATTTGAGTGGATTTTATACTGTGACGAATTTTGAATGTAGGATAACTTTCTTTTTTATTTTAAATGATAAATTAACGTAATTCGCTATATTTTCATAAGAAGTATTCGAGTATGTCATTAGATGTTTGCAATATTTTGATCAGCATGTTGCTTGCATATCCCTCAAAATCCTTAACCGCACACAAAGCGTTTTGAGGTTGAGGTTTCGTGAAAATTAATTGAGCCGTCCCGCGAGAAAACCAGCATTATGGCATCTGCGAAATGTATCGACCAGATCAGCCTGAGCTGTCAATGCAGACTGATCTGGGCCGATGCATTCTGTCTCAGGGG
>JAUELF010289332.1:0-18971 GCA_031471495.1 Clinocardium nuttallii | reverse complement strand
CAGACAGACAGACGCCGGATAAAAAAAAAAGTAATCCCTAAGTGCCTACCATGCTACGCAGGGTGACACAAAAATGGGCTCTAGCAGTCAAAATATTTACTCTTACATTGGTAAATGTTTGTTACGTATTCTATAATTCTGCATGAATTTCTCCTTTTCCACAAAAGGATGCTTTCTGGCACCTCTGCAGCAGACTTCTTTTGAAATCAATGTGGCCAAAGCAGAAATTGATCATAATTCCGTTTGCCATAATTGATTCCAACTCTATTCAATAATCATACTATAATTGATAGAAGTATTTTATATTTAGGCATGAAGTGCTGCATATTTCCTTATGTGGGAGAGGGCTAAGGACAAAAGCAATCTCATTTACTATTTCATAACCCTTTTCATCCTGCAGACACATTTTGATGCATCTGCTTCAGATAACACTCAAATAATTTAAGGCAAAAGGAGAGAACATTCTCCTTTTGTCACAATATTTTCAAAACTATTACCAAATATGTATTTATATTGTTAACACTATGAGCAATCCAAACCAACAAGAGCTGTCCTAGGACAACACACTCGTCTTTTTGATTGCTTGTCATATCATAATACCTGTTTAATAAACCTAGAGCAATTATATAGGGACAGGGTGGGTTTTGCACAAGAGTGCTTGTAGGAACAAAGTAATGCGTCACCGTGTGACAGACAGACAGAGAAGTGATCCCTATGCATCACCCTGTCGAAACAGGTGACACAACATTAAGTAAAGACACTCAGCTATGAACACATCAAAAGGTTGGTCTATCAGGACAAAGGTTTATAAATATTGAAATAATAAACAAAAATCAGTCTATAAAACTCATACCAATGTACAAATGTGTAAACTTGTTTCAGCCTTTCTAACAATACATGTTTACTGATCACAAAGAGCTATAGATAAGGGGTGTATTCTTAATTTAATGTATCCTCCAAAACCTATGTTGTTGGTACTCAAAAGAATCGCCTCACAACATTGGGATTAATAAAGTAATAAGAAAGACAAAGTTGAGAAAAGGAGCTGTTTATTCCCCCTTATCTAAACCTGTGTGAATTTCAATGATCACACACGACACATTTACCTGCATGTCATAGTCCCACTGTTCCGAGATGGAGTTTGGAAGAGTTGCACAAAAATAGGTGAGAGCAAAGGCACTTAACCATGGCTAGTATAATTAGTAATGAATGATTATAAACATGTTAACCCCTTGCCTGACAGTAATGTGACTTGGTAAAGACGTACATATTTTGTCCTAGGAACATGTGTCCGAAGTTCATTTGAAAGTGTTGCACTGTTATTGAGTTATGAGGTAAGGACAATGACGCCAAAAATATCACAATACCCTGATTTTTTTTTCTTTGAAAAACAGACAAGCTAATAACATCCACCTTTGACACCTTTTTGTGAATTTCTTCAATCAAACAACTGTGAAAAGTGTCAATGCATTACTCCTAGCATTTACAATGTACAGTGATATGGAGTAGTATCGAAGCCCCTTCCCACAATCAGACATATTTTGTTCTTCAAATTGTTGAATTGTGGTTTAATGCCATATTCAAATATATTTCAGGTTTAATATGTAAATCATGTCTACAAAACGATTACCATAAAATGATTGTACTCTGGGTGACAAACCAGGAATAGACTAGAAATTGTGTGATTCTTGATGTCACTCGATCACGAAGAACATTTTTCAAATAGTCAAGCTCACAGAGAAATTGGATTGATTGAAAATGACTCTTATGAACTCTTCAGTCAAATCTCAGCAGTCAGTTCATCTGTTCATGTGTTCCTGGCTGTCTGACATCAGTACTCCACAATTGCTACAGACTGAGCCAACATGGCTCTGCTGGACGAATTTGAAGGAACACATGAATAGCCTAACAATCAGTTACAGTGTAGAGTACACACAGATAGATGACTAAGACAGACAACACAAGAAAGAATAAATTGCTCTTCGTATTATTTACAATTTATTATTTTGTTTAGAGTCACTTGTATCAGGCTAAGGGTTAAACAGAAAACATAGGCTCTGAATTAAAAGGACAGATGATAAAGATAATGATAGATAGACATACATTTACCCCCTTCCCATATACAGGTAACATTTCTGCAGCAGACACATTTAGAAATATTTAGGCAAAATTAAGCATGTGGGAAAGGGTTAAAAGAAGAGGAAACTTAGCAGAAAATCTGTACAATTTGTAGATCATATTTCATTATTTGGCATCCAAAGGTAATCAATATGTCTTATGATACACACAAGATTCTTAAATTAAAAACAATATTATTTTGCTCAGCCTTTCCCACATGCAGACGAATTTTAAGGGGTATCTGCACAGATCTGTATCTGCAGCAGACAGATTTTGAAAAGCTTGTAGCAAATAAGCAGTTTTATTTATTTGCCAAATTGTTTTCAACTTTGCTTAATTATAATAACAAAAGATGTTTGTCAAACATTATTCCCCTCTGAGTGCCATGTTGTCAGGAATATTTGGACAAGTTTTGACCCAATTACCTCAAAATCAATGGGGGTCATCTACTAGTCACTCCAAGCCTCCATGTCAAGTTTGAGGGCCATGGGTGCAGGCAATGCCGAGTTATAACTCGGACAAGCTTTTCAGGTTCAAGGTCACTGTGACCTTGACCTTTGACTCAATGACTTAAAAAAACAATAGGGGTTATTTACTGGTCACCCACAGCCTCCATTTCAAGTTGAAGGGCCAAGGGTGCAGGCAAAATGTCGAGTTATCACTTGGACAAGCTTTTTGCGTTCAAGGTCACTGTACCTTGACTTTTGTCATGATGACCTCAAAAACTATTACGGTTCATCTACTGGTCACCCCCAGTCTCCGTGTCAAGTTTGATGGCCATGGGTGCAGGCAATGTCAAGTTATCAGTCAGATGAGCTTTTCGAGTTCAAGGTCACTGTGACCTAAACCTTTGACCTCGAAAATTAATAGGGTTAATCTACTGGTCATTCCCAGCCTCCATGTCAAGTTTGAGGACCATAGCTGCAGGCAATATCCAATATCACTCGGACAAGGTTTTTGTGTTCAAGGTCTTTGACCCAATGACCTCAATATATATAGGGTTCATTTACTGCTCAGGACTAATAACCTCCATGTCAAGTTTGAGGACCATAGTTATCACTCAGACAAGCTTAAAAAAGTTTTTTGTGTTCAAGTGACCTTGACCTTTGACCCAATAACCTAAAAAAAATAGGGTTCACCTACTGGTCAGACCCAACCTCCATGTCAAGTTTGAGGACCATAGGTCCAGGCATAGCTAAAAAAATGTTTTTGTGTTCAAGGTTACTGTGACCTTGACTTTTGACCCAATGACCTCAAAATAAAAAGGATTCATCTACTGGTCAGGTCCAACCTCCAAGTCAAGTTTGAGTGCCGTAGGTCGAGGCATTGTTGAGTTATTACTCGGACAAGCTTCGGTCTACACACGGACGGAAGGACAGACCGACATGTGCAAAGCAATATACCCCTCTTTCTTCGAAAGGGGGCATAATAAAAAAAAGTGTTTGCTAAGATCATTTGATGATGTTTTAAAAGCCTTCTTCAAATTTGTTTAATGTGGGAAAGAGATAAGCCTGTTTCTCGTTAACTCTTTAGGTTTTACTGCTGTTACTTTTGACAATGGAGTGGTCTCCTTTTTTCATTTTGCTAAGCACATAAGAAAATATATATTCTCATTGTTCAAAAATGAAAATTTGGATAAAAGTATAAAAAAAATCAAAATTTAATTAAATCGTTCCCCACATAAAACAAATCTGTAACAGAAAACTTTGAAAACAGCACTAGCCTGTACAAAAATATTGAAAGTAACTTTCAAAAGTCGTCTGCTGCAGATGCATCAAATTGCGTCTGCAAGTGGGAAAGGATTAACGGAATTATTCTGATTCAGTAGATTCGAAATACAATAATATCTAAGTACATGTATATAGAGCTACAATAAGAAAATGTTGGATGAAAGAAGAGTCCTAGACAAGGTGAAATCTCAAAGCTCTTTTAAAACTCTCTCGCTTAACCCTTTGCCACATACAACACATGTGCAGCAGGCGACATTGAAAACATCTACTCCAGATATGGAAAATCTCTATAATTGAAGGCTAAATTACTGAATAAAAGTTGAAAACATTGTGGTAAAAGGAGAAATTGCTTGTTTTGAGCAATTTCTCCTTTTGTCTCAATATTTTCATAAGTTGTCTGCTGCAGATGCCTCAGCATGCAACAATAGGTAGAAAATGGTTATTTGGGGTTTACTCCAGTTTATAACAGTATTATAGTATATCACATGAAAGAAACATTTAGTGAAGACCCCTGGGTGGCAAACCGGTAGCAGGCTAGGAAATGTCTGACATGTCCTGGTTTATTATAAAGCATAGATGATCCTTTTCCCTCATACAACAATTCTGCAGCTAACAATTTGAAAGTATATAGGTAAACATAGGGAACATTTCTATAAATGACTGTTTTATCAAGATGTAGAGTTGAAAATAGGTAACAACAAGAGAAATTGCACATTACCAATGAGAATATATGTATTTTTCAAGATTTTTCTTTCTTTGCCAAAGATAAATTAAATTTGAAAATCTACTAATACCATATGAGGTAAATATAAGACATGACAATTAACTCTTTAATATTCTAATATGACATTATTAAATTTCTATAAAAGAGGTGCAAGTTATGACCCCAAATCCTGTGTGAGCATACTTAAAGGAATCACCTCAGAGTAATATTCGTAAGTTATTTTGGAAAAAAGAGTGCGCCAACTTCACCTTGTCTAGACTACTGACGATCCTTATATGAGTGTTGATTGCTTACCCTGAAGTGCTATGACATGCAGGCAATGCAGAAGAACTACCAATACTAAATCCTTAACACTTTCATTCATACAATAAACTAGGGATGTCAGCGTTTACCAATATTGATAACCGGTTAATTGTTTGATCTTCAATCGCTAAACCATATAAAATTATAGATAATCAAAATTCACTTTCTTCTGTGATTGGCTATTTCTTGGACACTTCCAAATTGAAAGCATTAATTCACCCATGTACGTATATAAATACACATATAGATGCACCTTTATCCTCATCACAAAGTATGACATTTTTGCAGACAAAGGATGTAGAAGGCGGCATTATGGCAATATTCTATTTTTGAACGAAGTGAGCGTTATTCGATTTTTAACGTGTATAATGTTTTGACACTACACAAACAAACGGTCAATAATAGCACTCAAACACTCCAGATCTAGGTGCGAATATTAATTTTGTGCGTCAAATTGACAAGAACAAAAATGTGAAACACAACTGTGTATATATTTGTTCTGTTTTACCGAGGGTTACTTGAATTACAAACTGATTAATCTCATAACAAACGTGTATATATTTGTAATCTTATAACAAACGTTATCGGTTAGCTGTTGACATCTCTACTATAAACTTTTACCAACTGGCTTTTGCATCGATCAGCCCCTAGGTTAACCCTTTCCAACATGTAGAGTAGAAACATCTTGATACTTATGCACAAAACAAATATTGAAAACAATGCTGCATTAAATAGTCATGCTTTCGTTTGCAGAGAAAGACAGATTTTCTATGCTGAGATGCTTTCAAAAAAGACTGCTGCAGATTTGTTGTACTTAGGAATGTTTAACCCTTTCCAACAAACAACACAATCTCCAGCAGATTGCTTTGAAACTATTTAGGCAGAAACACAGACAATCTGTACAATTGATAGAACATTTCATTTTTAGAAAAAATGATAATATTGTGGCAAAAGGAGAAATTGCTCGTTTTTATCAATTTCTCATTTTGTCACAGTGTTTCCAAAACTCAAATGCTGCTGAGGTGTCAAATAGCGTATCAATGTGGAAAAGGAAAGTTTATATATATAGTAACCCACTCCCCCATAGCAGGCATTTTAAAGCATATCCAGCAGATGAATTTAGAAAACATTGTGACAAGGAAGAAATTACTCAAAATGTTTCTAAACTTTTTAATAATCATACTTTCTTTTATAAAGAATTTCCAATATAATTTTGCCTAGAATTTTCAAAGTCAATTGCTTTAGATTTGTTGTATGTGGGAAAGGGAGGTTAAATCTATGGTAAACTTGTTTTTTCCTAATATGATACTTTATCGGTTGTCTGCTTTAAATTAATTTTGAAAAAGTAAGATTTCTCCATTCCCCACAATGATAACAACAATTCACTGCTGCCAAGGAGTCTTAAGTCTACAATAGTAGGGAAATGTTAATGTCCCTCCTGCTAAGAACTACTGCTCAAAGAAACATGGTATTATAACAGAAGCCACAAGATAACGCCAAGTCTTGTCTGCTTTTTTCTAGTCTAAAAATTGGCATTCATGAATTGTTATTAATTTCTGAGTTATGAGACAAGGAATTGCATGAGTATTGTTTACAGGAACATGTGTAAGAGTTTTTGAAAATATTGAAAGGTTTTTGAGTTATGAGGTAAGCTTACAGTTTTATGACAACGACGCAAAGGGTATCACAATACCCAGACTTTTTGTCTTCAAAAAACAAACAAGCTAAAACAGTCAGTAACCCCTGTCCCACTTGTAGATGCATTTGAATATTTATGCAGCTAACACTTGTTTTAAGGCACTAAGGCTAAAGGTGAAATTGATCAATGTGAGGTTTTCAAATTCATACAATTATTCATCTTTCATTTACAGACATTTGTTCAAATTTTGCCTTCATATTTTCGAAGATTTCTGCTTCAGACTTGTTGTATGTGGGAGAGGGTTCAGTTAACCTCCGAGATTCAAAGTTAAATCCCCCTTTCACCATTATAACATAAGCAACTAAAGCTACTATAAAACATATCAAATACAACACTTTACCTCGTCGGTCTCATCCATTTTGAATGTGATTTTGTCCACCGAGTCTCCAATCTTACTCAACAGGCGTTTCACACCGGCTCCACTGAGAGCTGAGGTGTTTGTCGATTTTGGAAGTTCTCCGTCCCTCTCCAGGAATTCACGGAAGTCGGGGTCGTGGGCTAGAGTTGGATGACTTGCGGTTCTGTTCATGAATCTGAAGATTTATACAACATGCTCTCAATCTTTCTCCACATACAACAAACCTGCAGCAGATGACCTTTGAAAGTATCCTGGCAAACATGTAAATATTACATGAATGTTCGAAAGAGAAATTGCTTGTTTTTGATGTTTCACAATGTTTTCAAAGGTCCACTGCTGCAGACACATCAAACTATGTCTATAGGTGGGAAAGGGTTAACAAGTGTCTTCTGTTTGATTTAAACCCTTTTCCCTCATATGACAATTCTGCAGCAGAAGACTTTGAACGTATTTTGTCAAAAAATAGAAAATCTCTAAAATTGAATGGATAACCTATGACTAAAAGTTGAAAGCATTGTGGCAAAAGGAGAAATTGCACGTTTTGTGCAATTTCTTCTTTTGTCACTATGTTTTCAAAAAGCCGTCTGCTGCATAGGCGTCAGAAAGCATCTATATGAGGGAAAGGATTAATCTACAATAATTGATTACAATACCATCTTAGATTCCTTTCATTTGAAAAGGTATACCTGATAAGATATCTTTAGGGTAATCTGCTTTGAAAATATCCGGGGAACAGTAACATATGGATTATTGGAAATTTGCTGTAGCAAGCAATTTCCCAATTCCCCACAATTTATAGTACTTGTTCTAAAAGTTACTATCCTCACAACAAAACGCTTTACCTTTCTAAAGCGGCCCGCCTTCTTTCTAAAAAGTCATTTGAACCTGATTCCTCTTTGGACATTTTCACCTTGGTCATTCCTGTAATTAAAAATTCCATGATTAAGATGCATCTGCAGACAAATTTTAATGAAAACTTTTCCATTTAAACAATTTCCATACTTTTGTCAGGATGTTTGCAGTCATTTGCTGCATATTTGTTGTATGTGTGAAAGGGCTAAATCAGGGATGCCATACAAACTATAACCCATCGTTCGGACAGAGGCCTTCACAAGGAGAGGTAAACCGGTATTATCACACCATGATTAAACCCAATGTTGTGGACACTCAAAATTATCATCTCAGTGAGATGGATTCTTTTGAGTACCCATTACATAGGGTTTGGGAATCATATAAAGAATTGAGAACACAAATTATATACATGGACAATAACTTTGTTTGAAGGATCAAAAATTTATTAAAAATTTAATTCAGATTACATATTTGAATTATTCGTTATCGATAATTAAAGCAGTGGAAAAACACAATTCTCAAAAACAATATACCGGTATATATATATTGTTTTTGAAAATTGTGTTTTTGCACTGCTTTAACACTTTCCCTCATACAACAATTTTGCAGCAAACAACTTTGAACATTTTTAAAGATAGAAAATCTCTTTAACCTATGAGTATGACTAAAAGTGAAAAACATTGTGGCAAAAGGAGAAATTGCTAATTTAATTTTGAGCACTTTCTTCTTTTGTCACTACATTTTTAAAAAGCTGTCTGCTGCAGGTCTCAGAAAGCGTCTATATGAATCAATGTATATTGTTTTATGGCGCCTCGACAGCTAAGGTCATTTCGCGCGCAATTAAATTTAATTATTCATGATCCCTGGGTAAACAAACCAGTACTAGGCTAGAAAATGTGCCTTGCCCAAGGGCACTCCACCATGACCGAATTGCCGCGACTGGGGATCAAACCAGGGACACCCTGTTTTGAAATCCCCGACGCTAACCACTCGACCACAGCGGATTCCTGCTTCCTGTATCGCTTAAATTTATCGGGTATTATGTGAGAAGACGGATTGTTGGATATGGTTTGATTGAGATACAATCAAAACTAAAGTCTGTATCGTGTTAACAAGCTCTATTAGAGCAATTTTGACTTTTGAATCTGAAGCAGACAAGATTAAAAAAATATATTGGCAAAAAAGTGAAAAATCTCCATTAATGAGAGAATAATGATAAAATAAAGAGTTGATATCATTGTTGCAAAAGGAAAATAATTCTCCATTTGCAACGTTTTAAAAAGTCGTCAGCTTCATAGGCATACATAATCATCTATATGTAGCAAATGGTTACACCAGTGCATATTTAGAGTCATCTGCTTAAAACTATGTAACATCTGATATAGGAAGTAATCAAACTGCCTTCTAGCCAGATACAGGAGCCCTAACTGGTTTTGGGATCATGCCAGGTGTAAACCTTTCTACCTCAGAGAACTTTGGATGATCAGTCTACTCTTAGAAATAATGAAAATCAACCATTGTAAATTATTGGAAAATAATACCATATATTGAACTTTAATAGTTGACATTGTGGACATTTACAGCATTTTATTCTTTTCTAAGAATAATTTCAAAAGATATTTGCCAAGGTGGTGCCGAATGTTATAATAAATAAATAATGAGATTCGTACCAATTAAACTTTTCTCTGGTGCAGGGGGGACAATTCTGCCAAAATGGACATTATCTATTTATACATGTATCAGCTAAACAGTTAATTAGCAAATAATGAGATTCATACCAACTAAGCTCTTCTCTGGTGCAGGGGGGACAATTCTGCCAAAATGGGCATGTTTCTCACGTAACTTTTCATGTAAGCCCAGGAAGTCACTAAATCTACGTATCACAATCATTTCTCCTTTTCTAAATACTGGAAGTGTTGTCTGTAAAACATATAAAAATTAAGGTAAAGTGTTAGAAAGCAGAGTTACACAGGTCTTTGCACCATAATATCCTGAATATCAAAACACTAAATTGGACTTTTCCCATTTGCAGACATATATTGACGTATTTGCAGCAGAAAACATTTGAAAACATTGTGGCAAAAGGACTCTATTTAATCTATAAAATGAAATCATTATTAGAAACTATCCTTTTGCAACAATGTTTTCAAGAGTTGTCTACTGCAATATGTCAAATTGTGTCTGCAAGTGAGAAAAGGTTTTAATTTTTCCTTTTGCCACAATGTTTTCCACTTTTTGTCATAGGTTATCCATTCAATTATGGAGATTTGCTATGTTTTGACAAAATATGTTCAAAGTCGTCTGCTGCAGAATTGTCGTATGAGGGAAAGGGTTAAATTCGTCTGCTTTAAATTGTTCATGTGGATTAAAGGTTTAACACTTTCTTACAGTACCTTGTGTCGAATGATACAACCATGTATTACTGTAGAGGTTTCTTTCTTCCTGCCCTCGGAAAACGTCACATGATAAAGGTACACTTTTTACATTATATTTGACAAAGACGACTTGCAGCAAACGTTTTTCTTAATTAGCATATGTGTCGGAACAAATCTTGGCCTAGCAATTGTTTGAAGCCGAATCCCGCTTACTCAGTTGGTAGCAGTATGGGCTGTCAATCCAATCAATGTGTAGGCCGTCTAGAAAGAAAATCAAAAATGTGGACTCTGCTTAAAGTATCGACCCCGATCAGCCTAAGTATGCCCATAGTATGCCCCACATTCGTACGCGGATAGACAATGTTCGCCTCCTGTGAATTTTCCGTTTCAGGAATCATTACTTTATACATATATCCCCCTACGACGGAATGTGTCGGTCCGATCAGTCTGTGGGGACAGCGCAGGCTGATCTGGTCGATACATTACGCGGATGCATTTTGGGGCATTTTGAGAAGAAATCTTTAGACACGTGCCTACAGTGCATAAAGGGAGCTACGCCCCTGATTAGTAATCGTATTGTAAAGGTGTGACCTTTCTGTGTCAATTCCTTTAACATTCAATAGTCTGTATTTGCAGTATGAGCCAGTAATAACACCGGGAAATGAACATATGGTGCATCACATTCTCTTATATCGTTGCTCGGGGGTCAACAGGACCGTAAGTGCCAACGCCCATGGTGAATGCTATGGTGATAAACCCGCTAGCTTCCCCGACGATTGTAGTAGTGTGTTTGTAGCCTGGGCTATCGGCGGAGAGGTAATTATATATTCGACTTTGTTGAAATGATTGTGTTATATGAATGTGATATGTTGGCAATATTTGGTCATTTTTCCTTAACGATAAACCACAATACACACACGAGATGTACGTGTAGACAATATAAAAGTATAGAAACACATTGCAACGACAATTTAAAAATATGAGAGATGCGTTTACTGTATACGTTGTTGTTATCCAAGGCTCTAAAGCATTACAAAAAATGTGTTTTTATCATGACCGGGTTCAATGATTGATCATGACAATTGATAATGAAGTAACAGTGATTCCACAAAATCAATATGTTACACACCTACATTTATTCAATTTCTGTTACATATTTGAAAGGGATTGTAGCCTGTTTTGCTTGCCTCATCTGTCGTAAGCACGTTGTAAGTTGGTAGTTTCATGTTGTTAAAATATTTGCAATTATAAAGGGGCGTTTCCATTTGAGAGCTACAATATAAACACAATTAGTCATGGCTGATATGCATTGCGTTGCCCGAGAGGCAAAGCAACTCACCATATCAATCGAACATTACATTTATATTTTGATACTGTAAACAAAAGAATTTATTTACAACATATTCTAGACGAAACAGAATCGACAAAGGTTTATTTGCCGTGCCGTTTAGAAGATTCACGCATTAACGTGAGTGGGATATTGTACGTTTTATTTCCTAAAAAGGACATCTTGAAAAACTGTTTAACATGCTCGGTAAGACCGGCCAATGAACTCGGAGGGAGCATGATTCCTACTGATTAAGTTCTATGAACTTATTATTAAGTAAGTCCTTCATTTCGAGGGTTGACCCACCCAACAGCAAACTAACAGTGTAACAAAATGACCATTCTATATTCTTTCACTAAACATTGAAAAGTAAAATGTTTTTATGTATTGGATTTTCAGCCATTTTATTTCCCCGAAAACGTTGGTTTTCCGGTACAAGAACACAATGCGGATGATTTTTATCTTATGGAAACCCACTACGACAACCCTACACGGAGGACCGGAGTAGTGGACAATTCTGGGCTAAGAATCACGCTTACGAAACAATTCCGACAACATGACGCGGGTCTGTTCCAACTGGGTTCGGTTGTAAGCCCCTTTCAGGTGGTGCCCCCTGGCGAGGCAGGATTTATTTCTACCGGGTACTGTGCTGACGCATGTGTCAATGCGGTAAGCTTATACTACATACTTTCACTTTGTAATGTACATTGTATATGATTCCGTCCATGGGAAAAGGTACAGGGCCGAATTCTGTGAACAGTCTATAACCAGATCGGAATGGACATCCCCATAGTATAAATATACACGCTTCTTATATTACTTGCACTAGCTTGATATGCACCAGCGATGTTCATGGTTGCCAAGAATGGCCGGGTCATACCAAAGGCTTTACAAATGGTAGAAATAGCTTTCCTGCCTTGACGCTGAGGGTTACGGGGTTTGTATAACGAATGACTGACTGTTGTCAGGATAAATGGACCAGTAGTACTGGTAACTTGCCCAAAAAACACCGTAATATAATTGAACACATATTGAAAGCGGCATAATACACTAAAAAATAACAATCAATTGTACCGTTTCCCAAAGACAGGATCATATAATAATAAATATAGACATATATCGAATTCCTGCGCCGATTGTTCCCGATATATCACTGGTTCCTAAAGCAATATGATCAGTTGTTGTTAATTGTGTTTCATATATGTATAGCCCTCTTTATTTTATGTTTGGAACATCTCTTTAAATTACGGAATTACATTTAACCTCCACCTTTATTGCTCGACAATCCGGGTCATTAATTACGGAATTACATTTAACCTCCACCTTTATTGCTCAACAATCCGGGTCATTAATTACGGAATTACATTTAACCTCCACCTTTATTGCTCGACAATCCGGGTCATTAATTACGAAATTACATTTAACCTCCACCTTTATTGCTCGACAATCCGGGTCATTAATTAGGAATTATATACATTGAATACTGTTAAACAAAAATAACAAAACATTTAAACGAAGCATTTTGTTTGTTTTACTTCTATCAGGGATTCAAACAGAGCGGTATGCAAGAAGTCAAAGCGTTCGGTGCTTTGCAGCATTCCCACCTTCTTGGTGTTGGCATGACAACAAGGCATTTCCGTAATGGTACCGAACTGAAACCAATCATGGTGGAACCAGCCTATGATTTCAACTTTCAAGAGGTTCGGCAGTTGTCACAGGAGTTGTCCATATATCCGGTATGTTGAACGCTGTGTAGACATTGTGTTTAAATGATTTATCAGTTGTATGAATAAACACGTATGAGCCGTCAGAAAACCAACATCATGACCTCTGCGTAATGTAGCTACCCAGGTCATAATGTCTCAATTTTGTTCTTGTATAAAACGGACTCGACATTTGTTTTGTCGAGGCGAACGTTATGTATGCTATGCACTGGCTCTTAAATTATTCAAGATTAATTAATGTTTATGAACGTTATATTGCTTTGCAATCATAGACCAGCCGTTCTAAGGTTATTATTTATAGGAAAAACAAGTTAAGCTGTCAATCTTTTCAAACGATATATAGAATACCTTTACGGTATGAAAGTATGCAATAGAACATTACCTTATTCAGTAGGTACTGTGAAATTACCATTGGACCATATTGTACAATTATTTTATTTAGTGGTAATTGTTAATCATTTGGGCGGCGGTGTATTAAAACAAAGATCATATGAGTTGTCTCGCGAGAATACCAACATTGTGGTCTCTGCGTAAAGTATCGATCAGTTTAAACATGCCTTGATGACAAAGTCGTCTCTTATAAACGCGTGAGCTGTTGACTGTATAAGAAGAGAAAATTAACATCATGTAATCTGCGTAAAGTGTCGACCCTGATCCGCCTAGGCATGCCACGCAGACTAACCCGGACAGACACTTTTCGCCTCTTGTGACTTTTCTGTTTCATGAATTATTTATCTATACCTCTATCCCTCGGAGACGGAATATGTCGGCCCGGAACAAAGCGCAGGCTGATCTGGCCGATACATTACGCATGTGCCATAATGTTGGTTTTCTCGCGGGACGGCTCATATGTGATCAGTGTAGACCTAGATGACTCAGTCTGATATTAGCATGCACTGATCGCCTCTAAGCCAAACAATCATTCAAGAAGTCAATGACACAGAGCGTATACTTATATAACAGAGCAATCCGAAGCGAACAATGAAAGCCAATATTAGATGTGTGCAATTTGCACATTTAAAAGATACATGTACAAGAATAAATTGTCCTTGGGTTGCAAGTTAAGCTTAGATCAATCATGTTTATATCTCCTCTTACAATAGTTTAATTCTTTGACTTTTGATGAATTATGGCATCAACGTAAATCAGACAACGTTTATACATGTATGTAACCGATCAGGGCGGTGTTCAATATAATATAAACTCAAATGTGTTCATGGTAACAACATACAATACATTAAAGGAATTCGCCGTGGTCGAGTGAATAGCGTCGGCGATTTTAAACCGAGAGTCCCGGGTTCAATCCCCAGTCGCGGCACGGCGGTGATGGTGGAGTGCTCTTGGGCGAGGCACATGTCCTAGTCTATTACTGGTTTGTTTATTCAGAAATAATGAGTATGTGAACTGTCGCCGTGATAAAACTGAACGTATGTTGAAGACGGCATAAAAGCCCAAATAAATCAATAACTTAAATGCCATTTTATTTTTATTCAAACAGGGAGATGCATTTTCTGTTGAGTGTACATATGACTCCCGAATGAGAAATGGACCTACCTTTGTAAGTATAGATATGGAATTAAATTGAAGTGTCTTATGTATTTGTCGAGTACACCACAAAGGGGTCAATATGTGAGTTACATCGAAGTATAGGCCCTTTTCACCATTCCCCTTATAGTGGGGCGGCTTGGCAGAAAAACGTGCACTTTGGATTAAAAGCATGTAACTTGGTACACATATAACACATCCCTTACTGATTATTTTAAGATATAGACCCAAGTCAGCAGCGCCCCCTGGTGACCGTGGCCGACCATTTCTTCAAATGCTTTAATCTTTGTAACTATACGTAGTAGACTCATATTCTTGGTGTCTAAATATACAGATTTTAGGCCAAAGGGATACATCGGGCACACAACAAGTTTGATATATAAAGTATTTTATTTTAGAAATAACTTTTCTAATATTTAAAATGACCAGCATACTTTGGCAAAATCACCACCGGCTACTAAACGACATGACCCTGATATCTAGGTAATCTATGAGGTTACTGGACCTTAAGATTGAAAATATATGGCCTTATTTTTATTAAAGATTAGTTCTATTTTTGAAACAATTTAGATTTCTAAAACAAAACATATTTTCCAGTAAGCTTTCATACATTACGATCGTCACCCAACGTGGGGCATAAGGCTGCAACGTCATGCTCTTGTCAGGTTGTGTTTGAAGTATTCCATGTGTCTGTTCCAAGAAAGACGCGTGTCGTATAGCTCTGCCACCACTGTTCTTCGTCATGTAGTTTTAATCCTTACCCATTGTTTGCCTTCCAGATAGTGTCAATCTTATGATCAGGGCAAATTTTGGTATTCGATTTCCGTTTTGAATCTAATCAAATTTCAGGAATTAAATGCTATTTCTGCATGTGTCAATCTATAACATATCATTATTGACACATGATTAGAACATGTACTGTATGAACATAGCGCAGCAAGGCATAACTCTTGTTGGGAAAATATAGGCAATGGCAAGCTTCAAACAGCAAGCAAGCGGAATTAATCACACACTCAAAGTCCAGTAAAAACTAGGAGATCTTCATCGGAACACCGACAACAAACACTGGCAAATGATGTGTGTATCATCTACTGGATCCGTTGGTCTTCACAAGGCTTCCACGTTTGAAGTTGATTTCAAAGTAAGGACCAACAGAACTGTGTGATACAAAGCTGGTGGCAACATCGGCTGGTCTATTAGCTATATATGCCCACTATCATGCCAGGTGATTGGCAAAACTGTAAAAACGTGCACAACTCTCACGGACCAGGAAGAGAGTTCAGAAAAGTTGCTACACGGCATAGTTTTCGCTGAGTTTGTTTCATATATTATAAACTATATGGGGATCATTGGAAACGAGGCTGATTTTCAAAATGGCAAATGTGAAGAACTTTTACATATCCAGGCTAAATGAGCTTGGTTTGGATCAAGTGAAGTTCAAACACCAAGGCTCAATGATCGGATACTGGTTGCCATTCAAGATCTGCGATCGCAGACGGAATGCTTTCAAACAAACATTCAATGATGATTATAATTCCGATGCAAAGGCATCAACAATAATTCGACAAAATGTATTTAAACTTCCACAGTCCTTAAAAGGACGTTTTCCTGTTTTATGTCAGGAAAAAGCTGTGCCTCAGTCTCTTGCTGCACTAGTGAACATGTTACTGACTGGAATCAATATCAAAGACAAAAGTGCTGAAGAGAAGCCCATATCAAATGGAACCAAATATATTTCACAATTGATTGTGTTTAATTATAAGAAGGTCATCCACAATCCATGCTTCATCAAACCATCAGCATAACATAGAAGGAGAAACACCCGAACCAATCTATCTTGCCTTAACTATTCATTAAGAGACAAGAAAGAAAGGCTTATGACATCATTTCTTATGACCGTTTTCTTGGAACTTCTACTGACATAGCCAACAAAGTGTGTGCCATGTAAGACGAGGATGGATTGGCGTGTCCCCAAACACTTGCCAGGAATATCTTCACGGAACCAGCAGTTGATAATATTTATCATAATCCGAGTTCCACATCATCAAGGGATTCCTTACACGGAACAGACATATCCTTAATGCAACTTCCTTTGGAGCACCATGATGGAACACCAACGCGTGTTATTCCAGTCATTGATGAGAATTATGAGAAGGCAAAATGAATACAGGCATATACATTCCCTGCTGCATATACCACTATGCCGCAGGTTGCCTTGATCAGACCTCATCTTGTTGTTCCTAAATTAAATGGACCAGTCAAGCAAGATAATCCTATTGCAGCAGTTTTACCATCAAACGACAATGTCTGGTTGGAGCATATGACGGGATTGATCAGTAACGAGGAGCTGACCAAGGAAGATTTTGTCTCATGGTCTGCACACCATTCTTCCATACAGCAGGTTGTAACATCTCCTAGCCCAGTTGTGTCCCTCGTGGCCCTGTTCCTTGAATGCGTGCATTCGGTAACCATGATAAAACACTCGATGAATGCAGTTAAGACTGCGAATAGAATACCTCAACCCCGGACAAATTCCAGTGCTAATAATGGTAATAGTAATGTTTGCAATTGCAAAAACAATACCGTGGAACCTTACTGCAACACATCGTTACAAAACTGGCTTTTAACCCAAAGTGCACGATTCTACAAAAAATGGCCCTTAATTATTATAAAGACAACATTAGACAGTCAATTTAAGAGCATTGAGAAAAGGCTTTAATTTCTAAAGACATCAATTCTCTCTCTCTCTCTCTCTCTCTGCAATTGATTTTAACTTTGAACCATACTTATAAATTGAATAGTAATTAATATTGTCCAGATGTAAGCATTTCGCCTCATATGTGTATCACTATAGCAGGTGTACCATACATTTTCATTGAAATTGTTGTATACTTGCAACTTAACTTCAAATATTAACAGTGCCATACCACTTTAACCCTTTCAACTTTACTTCAAACATTATCATCAAAAGATTATGTAGCAGACTACTTAATCTCAATAAATGGGACTTGGATAATTAAATACATATACAGAGTTGAAAACATTGTGCCAAAGGGAGGATTATGATATATACGGGCCTGCTGCAGAGGCGTCAGGAAACATCTGTATGTGGTAAAGGTTAAATAAATCCATGATGTCATTCCAATATTGCCATATTCTCTTTCCTGTCCTAAGCAGCGTAAAACTAAAAAAAATAGAAATATCTTTAAAAAGATAAACGTCGATTAATGTGAGAAAACTATAAGAAATGGAACATGCTCATATTATTTGACTTGAATATCACAGAGGCATATATAAACATTGTGTTTATATGTCTCTGAATATAAGAAAGGTTTTGCTTAAATTAACAAACGTTTCTTCACAAATTTGTGCCATGACAAATACGCCACATGACTGTAGATTATGCGAGGCTCCCAAGGGGTGTAGTTACAATTGACGATACATAACTGAAATCTTATCATTTTGAAAATAATTAACATTTTACTCTTAAATATTATATTACATACGTTTTCACTGATTGTTTTCACTTAAATTTATTTCTTACGGACAGTTAAAGGTTAATATGCAGAACATTTCATTTTAAAACTTCACCTTGTTAGTGCCTCTCGTAGGATCACAAACCTAACTATGAACCAATCAAAACGTTTAATTTCCTTTTATTTCATCGCTATTATTCATTAAAAACAACATTTGATTGGTCTACAATCTCGATCATTTGTTTAAAGCATCTAGGTCAACACTGGCGTTATAACGTCTATCGACGAAACAAATATTTCAGGGAGGACTATCCACACAAGACGAAATGTGTTTGACGTTTTTATACTACTATCCAGCAATGAAGATGACGCAATGCACAAGTATTCCCGTATGGGATAGTTATCATCTTCCGCGACAAATGGTAAAACCTTTTTTTTTCAACCGAGCGTTTAATATTCGTTGCGAGTTCGATCCCCTTCTAGGCCCTACTAAGGACATTAAACATGATAGCAATGGCTTTCCCTCTTGGGTGCTCAGGGCTGTCGGGTTAGCAATATGACTTACTCGCTGATGTCAGTATAAATGTACCGGTTGCTCTGATCACTGATGTCAGTATAAATGTACCAGTTGCTCTGGTCACTGATGTCAGTATAAATGTACCAGTTGCTCTGATCACTGATGTCAGTATAAATGTACCAGTTGCTCTGGTCACTGATGTCAGTATAAATGTACCAGTTGC
>JAUELF010289299.1:0-10114 GCA_031471495.1 Clinocardium nuttallii | reverse complement strand
CGCGAGACGGCTTATTTATTGTGAACAGTATAGACAGTGGTCGGACTTTTTCTAATGCACGGTCTCAATATTGTAATTTCGTGAAGCAACCGTAATGTGGAGGTGGTGGATATGTACCAGAATATCAGTAGATTCAATTACCGGACGGATTAGTGTTTCTTCTTATGACCGGAAAGTGTATTTCTCAGAATCGATTCATACTTTTTTCTTCCTCCTAAGAATTATATCCCCGGTGCCATCACCATGGCCTTATTTGTTTTTAATTTTTCATTTCCGATCTCGACCCGGTAATGGGGACTGAAACAGTGTTCTCATTTGCCTCTCATAACGTCTTCGTTTCCGGGATGAATTCAGATCTTTAGATATCTCTGTTCGGTCTAGATCAGCAGTATTGTGTTTCGGCAAAAACAATGATAATTGTGAATAACAAAGATATTAGCAACGACCAGAGGTCCAGATAAGGAGGGGATATTCAGCTTCTTTCCCAACAATTGCTATCCTATTATTAAAGCAAACACTATGTTGTGGGTACTTAAAATAATTGTCTCACTTAGACAATTCTTTTAAGTACCCACAACATAGGGTTATTGGGTCAAATAAAGATTTAAGCACATACAAAACGGCCCTTATCTGACAACGACAGAACAGAATAGGTGAACATATATCTTCTGATAGGTGCGATAGTGCTTACTTGTTGTTCATATTGAACCTAATGAGGCACGTAACCCTTTCCCACATGTTAACGTTTTGTGACTCATCCAAAAACATGCGAGTTTTAAAACATCGTGGGATAAAGGAAAAATGGCTCATGATGGAAAATTTCTCCTTTTGTCACAATGATTTCAACTCTATTTAGTTATCATACTTTCATATACAGTCAAACCTGTGCTCAGGACCACCTTTGTTTGG
Source organism: Clinocardium nuttallii (assembly GCA_031471495.1). Classification (NCBI taxonomy): domain Eukaryota; kingdom Metazoa; phylum Mollusca; class Bivalvia; order Cardiida; family Cardiidae; genus Clinocardium; species Clinocardium nuttallii. The sequence continues at coordinate 9,205 of JAUELF010289299.1, read as the reverse complement.
CAGTTCCCTGTCTATACCAACCACACTTTTTATTTCCAAATTACTCATTTACTGCATAAATGACCCTGTAATTACCATGGGTGGTCTTTAAACACAGGTTGGACTGTATACAAATTTTTTTTACTTTGATGTTTTCAAAGACGTTTTATATAGATTTTTGGGAAAGTGTTATAACTTAATGACATGCAGTATCAAATGATATGCACCTTGTCAGAATGGGAAAAGATGATTTTGCGTGTGCATTGCTAGGCGCAAGACACGACGAGCGTTTCATTGTGCAGAACAGTGAGTTTTACAGATGTGTATTGACATGTGTAAGAACCACAGTATCTGCATATGACTTGCAATAAAAAGGTAACACAAACAGTACGTGAAGTATCGAACATCGCACTTGTAATGTCGCTTTGAACTAACTGTATAATTTGTTTTCATTTGTTTGTTTGTGTGTGTGTTTTTTTCTTTCTCTCTTTCCTTTTCATTGTATCATGTATATATTATAGTTGATCTTGATGTTAACCAATCTCCCAAGAGGAGGATGAATAAATGAATAAATAAATAAATAAATAAATAAATAAATAAATAAATAAATAAATAAATAAATAAATAAATAGGAGTGATGGAACCCCTTGCCCACATGCAGAGACAAAGCGACTGATTAATAAGTCCGGTAATACAGGAAAATGTCGTGACGTAACTAAAGTACGGTTTAAACGGCGGTAAAACACCATTAAAAATAAACAATTGATCTCGATCTGTGTTGTTAAAGTGATTCATTGTTATCCTAGGTTGGCCCGTACGTATCTTACACAATGACAAATATTCGCTAATTACGTTACAGTAGTTTCTACTTTCATATCAATCCGTCAGCACCGTTTTATTATATTGTAATTTCACACGTAATTTTCAGAATATCCCGTCATATTCTTCACCTAGCAAGAGTTTCATTTTTCAGCCACGTCCGACGAAAAAGGTCTTATCACCACGAATTGTGTTTCAACGTCAACAGGACAATAAGGAGCGGTATTTAGCTCTTTTCCCCTACAATTTCTATCTTATCATTAAAGGAAATCCTATGCTGTGGGTACTCAAAAGAATCGTTTTACTGAGACGATGCTTTTGAGTACCCACAACATAGGATTATATGGTCAAATTAGGATTTTAGAACATGCAAAACGCTTTTAAAGGCTTTTAAAAAGCAGTCTGCTGAAGAGACGTCAGAAAGCGTTTATATGAGGGAAAGGGTTAAGGGGTAAGTGACAAACAGTTCATATTTTAGTAGAGACTGCTCGTTACACTTGAATCTTCGCAGATTCGCAAAAGCCTTTTGCGCTTGTGGTTGCGGGGTTACGACTGAGTGACTGGTGTCAGGTTAAATGAACCAGTAGTCATGGTAACTTACTCAGGAAACGCCGTGATATAACTGACAACATTTTAGAAAGCGGCGTAAAACACCAAACAATCAATCAATCAACCAATCAACCAATTCACCAATCAATCAATCAACCAATCAACCACTCAATCAACCAATCAATCACTCAACCAATCAATCAACCAATCAACCAATCAAACAATCAACCAATCAACCAATCAACCAATCAAACAATCAACCAATCAACCAATCCATTGCAACTAGGTTACTAAGGTTACGGAACAGATCATTGCTTTGCTCAGTCCTATTCTACTATGATCACCGATAGGAGAAAATCCATGCAAAAGTAAGAAATATGTCAATACGTTCATTATAAACAGTTGAAAATATTGTGGCAAAGGAACGTTTTCGGTTAATCTGAGCAATTCCTCCTTTTGACACATTGTTATAAAAAAACAACGTATGCTGTCAATATTATTTAAATTACATTTACTTGTCGTAAAAGATTAAACCGGTTGCCCCGTGTCTCCAATTAATTTATCACACATTATGCTATGAACCCGTTTTTGGCTGGCGCGTAATTATATTTTTTAAACTACTTTACTATATATAATTGTATACATCTGCTACCAAGTTATGGTCATTTTCAGGATGGTCATCAAAATTGATATATTATCACATATTTGTGTAAATTTCATTGCGTTTCTTTAATTGTCGGCTCGCTTTCATCTCTCCATACGTTATATATATGAGCCGTGCCACGAGAAAAACCAACATTGACGACTCTGTATCGATCCGGGTCAGCCTAAGCGACAGTCTATGGACAGACACGGTTCGCCTCCTGTAGATGCCCTGTTTCAGGATTCAGTACTTTGTACCTATACTCTCCCGAGAGAGAATATGTCAGCCCGGATAAGCCTGTGCAGGCTGATCTGGGTCGATACATTAAGCCGAGTCGATAATGTTGGTTTTCTCGTGGAACGGCTCATTTATGTTATGCCTTTGGTGTATAAAGAGATCACTTCGACCCCTTTCAGGTCTCTGTTTTATCACCGCTATTGACAGACCTATTGTATACATATAACAAACTCATCCGGACGCGCTCTTTTGGTACCTGTGTGCGTGAATTCAAGAACGACCCGTATTAAAAGTTTGATGAAAAAAATATGTAACGACTTATCAAAGCGGGAATTTTCCAAGACGAAACATTACCCCTCAATTCCGACACTTCGCGTGTCTGCAGCAGAAGAAATGCTTTCAACTCAATAGTTGAGCTGTCTCGTGGACTCTGCGTAAAGTGTAGACCCTGGTCAGCATAAGCATGTCGCGCAGGCTTACCCGGATAGAAACTTTTCGCCTCCTGTGGATTTTCTGTTTCAGGAATCATTACGCTATACCTCTATCCCCCTGAGGCGGTCGGTATGTGTCGGCCGGATCATTTTGCACGGACAGCGCAGGCTGGTCTGGTCGATACATCTTAAGCAGATGTAATAATGTTGGTTTTCTCGCGTGAAGGCTCATATCGGCTTTATTATCAAGACTAATAAAGCGGGACATTTTCTTGACGACACATTACCCCTCCCATCCGACACGTCGCGTGTCTGCAGCAGCAGAAAATATGTAATTTGAAAACTCTTAACTCAATTGCTGCCAAAGACAATTACAGAGCTGTCCTGAAATTTGCATTATTTGCCACTTAGATATTAATTTTTACCAAACTTCCCGTTGGACGAATGGTGGAGTGGTCCAATTTTCAACATGGAAGAGTCGACTTTGTGTAATTCGGCAGTGAAAGAGTTTAGCATATATTACTCCGAGTGTCCAGATGTTGGAAGCTTCCCCCCATATGTTACCAGAGCAGACGACACTTAAAATGCCATATACGGGAAAAAGCTCGCAAGACAAGAATAGATAAACACTGTATCAATAAGAACAATTAAAGGGGCTGACTCACAGATTGTGATCAACATTTTGAAATGGTGAAACTTCTGCCAATAGTTCTCATAGTGACACATAAGTAGGTTCTAAGTAGTTCAGATATATGTGTGCAGTAAGTGTTGAAGAATTGTCAATTGAAAGTCATGTGTGTAAAATATGGCTTAATGGGTCTGTATACCCAGTAGAAATGAAGCATATACGATCAATATTTACAGGTTAATGGTACTCGAAAGTGAAATTATTTCTCTGATTTAATCCCAGTATTATGATTCTAGCATTTCAAGACATCTTTTGGACAGTTTTTAAACTTTGACTATATTATCAGATGTCTGTGGTTCAGTACCTTTAAAATGCCATTATACGGCAAAAAGCTCGCAAGACAAGAATAGATCAACACTGTATCAATAAGAACAATTAACGCTTCATAAATGTTTGAGTGACCATTATCGAGCGGATCTTAATCGCGTTTACATAATAACAATACGTTTGGCGGAGGTTTAATGACGATTTACGACCGTTTAATGCCCATCCCTCTATAGAAACCTATATTAAGTCACAAATTTAGTGCGGATCGGGCAATTTCGGAACCTTTCGGCACTTACGGGAAGGTGTCGTCACGTGACAAACGAGGCGCGTGATAAGTATATTTGGGATCGCGTCGTTAAAGATGGCGATTTGCAATATTCTCCATTTTAACCTTTCGATAAATGTTATTGTATAAATAGCTCAATTAACAAACGCTTAGATTTGTTTGTACAAGTATGTGTATAGCCTTGACTATACATGTATTTTATACAGAATGTGAAGGCGTTGCCGAGTCTAGCCGTCTGCATAGTTTCACCGGAGTCGACACATTTACATTTATGACAAGAAACACATTTTACCTGACGCGGTGAACTTATTGACGGCGGCTTCTTCTCATGAGGGAAATTTAACGAGCGCCACAAGGTGGTACCCTATTTAAGGGTATTCTGACATGTTGGTGTCAAATATAGGAAAATTATCTTTATGATTTATGACTACATATGTTAGAAAGTAACATTTAAACAAAATGCAACTCCTTTGATTCTTTATTTAGTCAAGAGACGTATATTTATATGAGCCATCCCACGAGAAAACCAACAGTATGGCCTCTGCGTAATGTATCGTGCCAGATCAATCTGCGCAGTCCGCGCAGACACATTCCGTCTCAATGGGGTAAAGGTATAGAGCAATGGTTCCTGAAACGGAAAACACACAGGAGGCGAAAACTGTCTATCCGGGTAAGCCTGTGCGGCATGCTTAGGCTGATTCGGATCCACACTGTTGATTTGTTTGCGGCTTATATGTTAGAAAGTAACATTTAAACAAATGCATCTCCTTTGATTCTGTATTTAATCCTGAGACGTATACGTATATGTCTAGTCACTTCTAACCCGTAGTCACCTTTCCCACTCATCCCCTCTCTGTCATTTCCACCTAAGACTTAAATATTATTATTAGCCTGGCAATGCAAAATCATATCATGCGTCGTCTCAAGAGAAAACCAACAGTGTGGTTTTTGCGTCAATTACCAACCCGGATCAGCCTAAGCATGCCGCGCAGGCATACCCGGATAGAAACGTTTCACATCCTGTTAATTTTCGGTTTCAGGAATCATTACTCTATATCTCTATCCCCCTGAGACGGAATGCACCGGGATAGCGCAGGCTGATTTGGGTCGATACAAATGCCATAATGTTGGTTTTCTCGCGGGACGGCTCATATTTTGATTAATTGCTTCTTGGTGTTTTCAGTTATATCACGTAGTTTCCTGGACAACTTACCAGTAAATATACTGAAGATAAATGTATGAAATAGTTTTAACAGTTCTTGTAAAATACATCAAAAGGCTTATGTATTATATAATATTGTTGTGTCATACTGTGCACATCTTACATCGAGCTTCTGTGCATTTTGCAGCTGTATACTGAATAAGTTTAGACAATAACAATGCTTGTTTACCAATCCGATTCAACTAACTATTGTTGATCTGTTATTTTTGTAAATAAAATCTGAATACAACTATGTTTAGACTAACGGTTACCGGTCCTACTGGTGCATTTATCCTGACACAAGCAAGTCAGTCGTAACGATACGCCCGCAACCCTGGGTACAATGATTAACAGCCATTACTACCATTTTTAAAATATGAGGAATGGGTCAAATCCGCCACCTCCCGCACTCAAGGCGGACGCTCTACCACTACATAACCGATGGGGTAAGACATTTTGAAGTTTTAAATTTACTAACGACACAAATAAAATTAATTAATAAACCGGAAACTTCGATGGTTATCATCCTAGTGGTCATGAGATCGAAAACTTCTCGGCTGTTCATTTATTGCCCCTTGATTGACAAAGTAAAACCACTCTGACTTGGGTCATCGTATTCCAACAATGGACTTACTAATCGTCTATGTTGAAGGGTGGTCAGTTACCCATTTCCCTCATATAGACGCTTTCTGACACATCTGCAAAACGTGCAATTTCTTCTTTTACCACAATGTTTTCCACTTTTAGTCATAGGTTATCCATTCAATTATAGAGATTTTCCAGTTTTTGACAAAATATGTTCAAAGTCGTCTGCTGCAGAATTGTCGTATGAGGGAAACGGTTAAAGTCATCTTCATCATGGAAAGAGTTCAACTCAGCATTCGTGAAATTTAACAATGTCAGCCACACATGAAATATTCAAGAGGGCGACAAACAAAAAACATGAAATTTTAAAGTTTCTTCTCAAGAAATTCAAGATCAAAAATGAAGAAAGAAAATCCACTTTTTGAAAGTTGTGTACTGATCGAGGCATCAAAAGTAATTTGTTTCGGTGAAAATATTTACATTGTCTAGAATGGAGAATTGAAATTCACATAAGGACTAATAATTTCAATGATATTTCATATTAGGACTAACAATTTTAAAAGAAAGAATTCATTGCTTTCATTTGAGTTACAAAACTATTACATCCATGTTTTCAGCAATTTTCCCTGTCCCAATTTGTTTTATAAATTTGTCTGCTGCCAAAAAAGGTTTCAGAAGTTGTCAATAATAATTATGCAAAGTTTTTTGTATTATCAATATAAAAAAAATGTCTTTTTTTGCATGCGCATGACAAATCTACATTGACAAATAAAAACACCTTCTTGAAATTTATATGTTTTCTTTATTCCACTTGTCACAAGTGAAAAACTTCTCAAATGATTAAGTAATATAATATTATATTGCATATATAATGATATATATCCATAGCCATTACACTGGCAGTTTGTTAACATTCCTGACAAACCTTGGATATGAAATATTCCATACAACATTATGCTATACTTTTTATACTGCAAGGTTGTTATAAAAAATCTGACAAAGTTATACTATTGTGTTCCAAACAATATTTTATACTAACCGTTACACAATATGTTTGTTTCCTACCAAAGCTATTATATGTTCCATACAATATTAAATACTATACCATTACACAATATGTTTGATTCCTGACAAAGCTATTATGTTCCATACAATATTTAATACTAACCGTTTCACAATATGTTTGATTCCTGACAAAGCTATTATGTTCCATACAACGACGGTTACACTGTCAGTTTGTCTCCGATGATAACTTACAAGGTAGTTATACAACAAGTGAGTGCTACAATATTTCCAATACCAACTTCACAACTTAACATACCTTGCCGCTATTGCCAATAGAAAAACTTTGATAGGATGATGTGTGGTTTTCCACCTATCATCAACAATAATATATTTTTCTATGATCTGTATGGTAACCACATTATTTAAATGTACAATTGAGCTACTCCATTGAAAAACAAACCTTGTGAGTATTTTTAAGGCTAAATCTCACATGTTCTTAAGGCTTGAAAATTGTTTTACAATTGAGCAATATATCTTTATATGCCACAATGATTTCAACACTATTCTGTAATAATACTTTAATTATACGACAAACGAAGTTTCAAGGGGGTATAATGTTGGAGTCGCCCTGTGGTTGGTCGGTTGCAATTTTCCTTGTCTGGAGCATAACTTTAAAACTACGGGATGGAATTGAATAAATCTTCATACAATGATACAACACAGTGAGAGAAAGTGCAGTGTACAGGAAACATAACCTTATTTTACCTTATTACAGAATTATTGCCCTTTGTTACTTTTTCTTGTTGGGAGAATAACTTTAAGCCCACATGATGGAATTTATAATTAATCAAACTTCATACAATGGTAGAGAAGAATTCGAGGAATGAAGTCTACAAGAACCATAACTCTTTTTAAGCTAATTACAGAGTTATTGCCCTTTGTTACTTTTTCTTGTTCATAGAATAACTTTCATTGCCCTTTCTTACTTTTTTCTTTTCGTGAGAATAACTTTAAAACTACAAGATGGAATTTAAGGTGGGGTTTCCAAATGATTCACTACCTTTCCTATCAGGGGGGTTCAGAGTTATTTATCACATTCAGTGATAGTTCTATAGTTTATAGATTTTCAACAAAATTGTCATCTTATGAAAAAAGTGTCATATGACGGGAAATGTCCTCGATCTACGCTGTTCTAAAAGCCAACTTCTACCTTTTCCAAAGGACAAGTTCAAATGTCAATATGAGTACATGTAGTTCTCCAGAAAACAAACATCCCTAGGGTGATCTGGCATAGGTCGGAGAAAGATTTGTCTATACTGGTCGCAAATGCCCTATGGTAAATATGTAAGTGAAAAATATTCGGTAGGATATAATGTCTCATAGGGAAAGAGATAATAGTTGTCATAAAAACAAACACCAGTGCAAAATAATTATGTCTGACAGTTCTTTATACCAGCAAAATATATATTAAGATATTGGAACAATTTTACTCTTTCCATAACTGTATGCATAATTATGCAGGAGACAACTTTTGAAAAAATTTGCAACAAAAGTAGATATTGTTCAGTCCTTAATGAGAACGTTTTTCTTTTGTCCTAATATTTTCAACTTTTTCAACCAATATGAGTGATTCCACGAGAAAACCAATCTTATGGACTCTGGGTAATGTATAGACCAAGATCAGCCTTCGCAATCTGGCATTGAGACATTCCATCTCAGGGGGATAGCTGCATAGAGTAATGATTCCTGAAACAGAAAAAACAAAAGAGGCTTAAAAGGTCTGTCCAGGTTTAGCTTGCGCAGCATGCTTAGGCTGAATCCACAATGTTGGTTTTCTCGTGGAATGGCTCATAATTTATTCTTTCATTAATTGAGATTTTCAATATTTTTGTTGAGATGATTCAAGGTTGTCTGCTGCAGATTTGTTGTATGTGGAAAAAAGTTAACCATGACACTAAGAGTTACCAAATTTGGTATGCATCATGCATGGAAAGGAATGGTGTCACATACCAAAATCAGATCACTGTGATGTTGACCTTGACTTCTGACACAATTTAAACAGAAAGCTTGTACAAATTTTGTAGGAATACATTTTGATATGACAATGTGTTATATAGACCAAAATTGGGTCATTGCAAATTTTGAACTTAACCCCCTTGTCTTGGCTATATCCTATAAATCTTATCGCAACTTAAGTTTCGTATGAAAATGCATTTGGTGCCTCGGGTCAAAATTTTGTCACCCTAACTGTGACCTTTGACTCTATTTAAAGAAAAACATACGGACAACAAATTGTTTGCTATAACACATAGAGTTATCAAATTTGGTTTAAAGATACATTTCCCCAAGATGAAATGTCTCGTGTCCTCAACCATGCATCATAGGATTCCCAAGTTGATAGGCATACATGTTCACCATGATAAGGTGGTGTGTCGCGCACAAGACCCAGGCCTGTACCTCAAATGTCAAGGTCACACTTAGAGGTAAAAATTTGTGCTGTTTGATAGGACTATAC
>JAUELF010289288.1:0-10114 GCA_031471495.1 Clinocardium nuttallii | reverse complement strand
CTTACATAATCAGAAAAAATATAAATATCTAACCATTGAAATTCTATTAAACTTTCATACTATCATTTTGAGATTTTCTATCTTTTGGACTTGACAACTTCAAGTTGTCTGCTGCAGATTTATTGTATGTGGGGTGAATTAAATTATAAACACAATAAACGACAGTTTGGGTATGTAGTGTGAGCATTGACCATATATGCATGTGTATCTAAATGCTTTAGTTTATAGGATAGTTTAACCAGTACTAACCAGAATTAATGTGTTTTGCTTATTGTTGACCTTTGTTTTTACATATGGATCAAATTAAACAAAGGGATACAACTTTAGTTAACTATAACAAGTCGGATTTGCTACACTGTATCTTTTTAAAAATATCGGTCTGAAAGCTCATTTTCATCTTTGACCTTCTTTGTTTAACTAACCAATTATTGTAAATAATAATCGGAGGGTTTAATAAAGAAGGCCATAGATGAAAATGAGAATGTGTAGGATATGTGTCAGTTCGAAGATTTTATTGTCAAGTAGGACTGAAGATTTTCGACATCTCAATATATTATAATGTTAGGCCTACTTACCAACACTTTAGACGATAGATTGGAGTTATTTTTATCTTTATATTTCACCAGATACGTCTCTAGTCGTCATTATTCGGGATACAGTGAAATTGCAGTCTTCAAGCGGCAATTTTTCGTTGTCTCTTAAATGCGCTTTACTGTAAATGCCATGTGGCTAGTTCAACTTGATTAGTCGGATATTTTGACAAACGGTAACAAGATATTTAATTCTCAGTTACACGCATTTTTCGCCTTTTCGTTTGCTCACACGAAATAACGCAGTTCTTTTATTACTTTTAATATCGATTTAGTATTTAAATTAAAGACTAGACGACAATAATTTTCAATCTGTGTCTTACGTCTGACGGACCGCGTTTTAAACATAACCAAAATGGCGGCCCTCATGCCAGTTTCATTTCAGAAAAGTTCTTGGGTTATTGAAAAAAAATAATATCACACCTGTTATGAGCGAAAAAACCATTGATGAGTTTTTTCGTATTAGACAGTATGACGCATGTAACCCCATCTTATTAATATCCGATGTATACTATATATTCATTATTGACATGTTAACAGATGAATAATCCGCATCTGTGTTGTTCCTATCTTATCTATACTAAGGCGACAAGGTTGCGGCTATGAACAATTACATAGCTCATCAGTTGCGTGCAAACAGGCCTTCTGCTGAGCTTTATGCATTCTGATGCCGAAATGTATTTGTACTTTCCGGCAACAAAAAGCGTCAAAGGCACATCGTTGAATATCGTTCAGCTTAAAGCATACGCCTTTAATGGTTGGAAAAACTAACCAGTTGGATAGCATTAAGCTTTAATCATATCATTTTATGTTGTGGAATACATACAAGTTGGATTGCTTTAAGCTTTACTTTAATCATATGCCTTTTATGTTGTGGAATACAAACAAGTTGGATTGCTTTAAGCTTTACTTTAATCATATGCATTTTATGTTGTGGAATACAAACAAGTTGGATGTTTTAAGGTTTAATCATATGAATTTTCAGCTCAAGAAAGCAGTAAGTGCTCAATGTGGGGTTTTGTGATCGCGTTGTGTCCGTCGTTCGTCGTTCGACGTCAACAGCTGCTTCTTAACACTATAGAGGCAACATTTTGAATCCAATATTCATGACAGTTTATCGGAACATATAACTCTATCAAATCTAGGCCAAGTTCGAAACTGGTTTAAGTGGGGTCACAAACTAGGTCACTAGGCCAAAATGAAAGAAATTCATGGTAACACTCTTGAAGCCGTATTTTAAACTTGAGCATGTTTAAACTTTATCAGAAAGGTTGTCTGGATGATATCTAGGCCAAGAATAATTATAGTGTAGCCGAAATGTAATCACATTGCCATCAGGAACTGCGACAGCAACATCCCTTTTGCTATCCTTTAATCGGATATGTGCAGGCCTTCTCGCTCGCAATATAATAAATGAATCATGGACTATTAAGAGTCAAAGGCGGAGCATCTGGAATCTCCTGCTCTGCGACTTCGTCAAGATCGACATTAAGTTTAACGACTTCTGGACCGTAACGAATTCCAAAAAAGCGGTTTTAAACCGCTCTTTTTTTAAAACAATATAACGGGCTAAAACAACTCTATGTGTGGGATTTTAAGGTATTTCAAGGGTAAGATTTGAGATTTAAAGAAATACTGCACAGTTTACTTTCGACGTCGTAAATATAAGAATGGTTCATTGGCTTGTACACTGTATTAACGGTAGAGTATATAAAACGCACATGGTTAGCCGTAAACCCTGATGGTGAATGGTATTAAATGTTGCAATGTATTTGTATTTTCGTCCTGAGCCATACACGACAGACGCATAGTCTAATGTAGATGTACATGAATGACCTGTGAAGTCACAAAAGGACTTTGCGGTCAGCACTCCACTCCATAAGGACACAACGTGCAAAAGACTTAACGTTGTCTGGGTTTTTTTATAAGATATTTAGTATGAAGAATAAAAGTCAGTTTTCGGACGAACACTAGACCAAGGAATTTAAATTCAGACACAACTTCAATACGAAAATGCCATCTAGCGTTATTTTGGGATTTAGGTGGTGTTAACGAAGTCGACACAAGTGCATACATTTTGAGCCTGCTTTTAGAGAATTTAAAGCCCGTTTCGTTCGACCATTTTTGTAAATGTAATTTTATATACATGTATTAAAATGTTTTATGTGAGCTGTTAACATTATGTTATCCTTTAAAGATAAAGCAGAGAGAGCTAATCGGTCGAGCTCCTTGTTCGAACATACCAATTGGTTTAACTACTCGAGTCTAACAGTTTAAACGTGCTCGAGGATTATCTCCCTTCTAACATTCCATTCTAAAAATAGTCGATTGGTAAGGACATTAAAGAAAACACCAAGACAAATATTGTCTTTTACCAGACTTATTACATCGCTTCCGTTACAACATTTATATAATGTCAGATGCAGGACCTAAAAGAAAAAGGAGGAAGACTCAGACAACTGTCCCTGAGACAGACTTGAGCACACAGGTGCAACATATTATTACGGCAGTGTTGCCTTCAATCATTCCGGCAATTACTCAAGGGGTTGTTTCCTCCTTTACACAATTAGGTGTTAATTTACACAACAATGTGTCAGATGACATCCCTATTCCGGAGACAAGTATGGATCCAAACCCAACTCCACCTGCAGCCAGCCATATTAATGTGTCTTCTGAGCCACAGCCCTCCACCTCTACGTCTTCCTTTTTGCAGACTGATGGCCTAACGATTCAGATGCCTGAAATTACAGATCGGCTTGTCTTACATGGACAGTCAGATATAATAGGGCAATGCGCATGCAGACAGAGCAGTCAGCCTAGCACGACCACTTGATTTAGGCATTGATTCCAATATTAAGAATACAATCTTGGCAAATCGATGTGTTTGCGTTTGCCACATAAGAGCAATGATATAATAGAGCTTATTGATGATGGCGGTGTTGGGGCCATTTCTTCACTGAAGCAATGGCTGGAAGCATTCCATATTTTTGTTGCAATATTTACAACGAAATTTCCTCAGGAGGCTCCTGGACTAATGAAGCATGCTGCTGTCATTCAAAGGCTAAGTAAACGGACAGGTGATGCGGCTGCTCTTTTTTACGATCACCAGTTTCGTTTATGGAGGGAAATAACCCTTAAATTAATAGTAAACTACAAAATGACGCTCTTGCTATGGTTAGTAGAAAACAAAGCTCGTCATTTCAGGGCTCCACTTTTCTGCTATCTGGCAAATCCACAACCGGTAAATAATTCTGTTTTCGTTTTAACCAGAACAACGGACAGTGTGCCAGATCGAATTGCCCCTTCTCTCACACTTGCCAACGATGTGGAGGTTCCCACAGTAAGAAACTATGTTTCAAATCAAATTCTAACAGTAACTCCACTGGTAGTGTTGCCCGAGGTAAAGGTCTTAAACGATCTGGCACAGCAGTATTAAATGCCAGACCATAAATATCAGATCGTATCACCTGTTATTCCGTTAATGGTTGGAGGGCTATAACACAGACATCTGTAATTTTTTAGTTGATGGCTTTACTTATGGTTTTAAAATTCCTTATTTTGGGGAAAGACAGTTTCGGTCTTCAATTTTTTTTAAAAGTGCCATAAATGGATTGGAAGTATTAAAAAAAAAGATCCATAAAGATATTACAGCTGGTCATGTTGCTGGACCTTTGGGTAAGACCCCATTTCAAAAGTTACAAATTAGCCCTTTATGTCTTGTTCCTAAAAAGGCACCTGGAGAATTTAGATTAATCCAACATTTGTCTTTTCCTGAAGGGCAATCAATTAATGATGGTATCCCTAGATAATTTTGTACGGTTTAATACCAAACCATAGATGCTGTAGCTCTGATAAGAAAGTTCGGGAAAAATTCCTTACTTTGGAAAACTGACCTCGAGAATGCTCACAGAAATGTACCTGTTTCACCAACATATTTTTAGCTTCTCGGTTTTTGCATACACAACATGTTTTATCATTATAAAGTTTTGGCCCAGGGACTAAGGATTCATGCTTTCTATTTGAGATTTTTAGTACTTCTTTACATTGGATTTCAGAAACCAAGACACATGTTCCGGGTTGTGCCCATATTCTAGATGATTTTTTACTTGTGGGACCCTCAATATATTCCGAATATCTAAATAAATGTCTTGACATGGAAGAAGGTCTGGGTCTTCCTATTAAGGAGGAAAAGACCTTGTGTTACCTTGTACAACAATTACTTTCTTTGGGATTGAGCTGGACTCTGTTTTGATGGAAAAACGTTTACCGTTAGATAAACTAGAAAAAATTAAACATTTACTCCAGATGTATCAGAATAGAAGAAAAGTAACTCTTGTTGAACTTCAATCTCTTGTTGGTCTACTTAATTTTGCTTGTTCGGTAGTTACTCCCGGGCGGACTTTTTTGCGACGTTTAATTGATTTGACTTTAGGATTGAAACATCCTGATCACAAAATTGAACCTTTTCCAGCTTTGTCGAAACATGTTATACTTTTTGTAGCAAAATGATATGAAAATTATCTTGCTGCATCAACAGTTCTGACATACATCTCTGCGTTAAGCTATTATCATAAAATCAGAAATGATGATGATCCTACAAACAATTTGTATTGAAAAAATGTATTCAGGGTAATCAAAAAGATATAACATGTACTGATGCTCGTAAGCCTATAACAGTGTATGTTTTACATGAACTAGTGTTGTCTCTTAATCACACAACACACTCTTACTTTTTGCGTAATATGTTGGAAGCAATGTATTTGTTGGCATTTCATGCATTTTGAGAATAGGGGAATTTACTGCTAAATCAAGTTATTCTGAAGCAATTTTGAAAGCAGGAGACATGACTTTTAAGTATAACATTTCTAATCAACCTATTGCTTTTGAGCTAAAAAGTTCAGGGTATAAACATAGTAAAAGTCGCACAACAATTTTATATATATAGAAACACAATAATATTGATTTCTGTCCAGTTCAGACACTTTGGCACTACTTTAGTTTGAAGGGTAGTAGTCAAGGTTCCATTTTTTCATTCATGGATGGAAGTCCAGTGACTAGATCTTTCTTTTCACGACAGCTAAGTCAGTCTTTAGAGTGGGCAGGATGTAACACAGAATTATATAAAAGTCATAGTTTTCGTAGTGGTAGAGCAACTGTCGCAGCAGTACAGGGGTTGTCCGATGGTGTTATTTCTTGAATTGGGAGATGGTAAAGTTCAGCTATCAAGAATTACATTAGACCCCTGTATTACATACATAACTGTCACGGCAACCGAACTGTTGGTGCGGCAGTTTATTATTTTCTGAAATTGTGTGTTCATAATGGAGAGTCCATACCTTTTACTTGTTAGTACCTGCTAGTCAAATTTCATGGAGACAAGCGCTTCTGAATATTTGGCAAGGTATATATCTATTAGCTTTATATAACATGTATGTTCATGGGGGCATCGGCCTTTGAACTTATTGGTATTTCAGTATTTCATTGGTAGTTATAGAAATTAATAAAGATGTCTCATAAGGACAAGGGCCTCTGAACAGTATCTATCATGTTTGTGTCTATTTGTTTTGATGTTAGTCATATTGATTAGAGAACTGAGATGATAGGATACATAGTTATTATTTTATATATGCATTATATGTTTTGAATTTCATTGTGAAACACTACCTCAATAATTTACTGCTGTGTTTATGTAGTTTGTTTAAAGTTTCGTTGGGAAAGGCTTTTGAATAACTTCAAGTATTCACATATTGAAATCAAATATGCCCACTTTTTATGATATCAGATTGGGATATTTGAATTTTTGATTTTTCAGCCAAGGTATAACTTAGTCATATCTTCACAATTTGAATAAATGATGCTTTAATAGAGATATTGGTGTTAATCGATTCATAGCAGAGATATGGTCGGATCTTAGGAAACCAAATAGCTTTTATATTTTTGGTTCTGTTTTCTGTTTAAACTCTTGATAAACATTCTTCAGATAGTATTGAAGTCTTTTTGGATGAGATATGTTGGCTTGTTTAGGTACATTCGTATTAAAAATAGTTATGTTCTTTATAATAATTGTACTAGAGTACATGTTATGCAGTTTGCTCAGAGTTGCATGGGGACAAGGACGTCTGAATACTCTGGAGTAATCACACCTAAAAGTATTATACATCATACTTTTCATATAATACGTTTGAAAACATATACTTTTGAACAAATACCGTTTTAGTATCAAACGGTCTATATCACTCAACGTAAATATATGACAAATGCCTTAATCATTTGTCTATGTGAAACTGTAATTACAGTTCTTTTTCCAATGGTTGATTTGTCATTGACTGACATATTTTAAGGATTATTTCTCGTGTTTTGAAGAATGATTACTCAAAATTAGGCATCTTTATGTTTTTATGCTTTTTAATTATTTTCTAGAAACTGATCAGTCTTACTTTATGTAATATTGCATAATATTTCAAGTATATGATTGACCACTCCAGCGGGTTTCGGATGGGGAAATGGGGAAATGGCCGCCGTGATATGACTGAGAAACTGTTAAAAAAACAGCGCTAAATCCCAACCAATCAATCAATCAATCAACAGAGTTTCAATTTCAATTTCAATAGTTTATTGTATTATAAGACCACCGGCCCATACACAGTATATAAAATCACAATATACACACATATTACAAGTGTGGTGAAGTGTAGTCAGTTATACTAATAGTTCATATTACTACATATTTTCAATAATGTGTGAACATGTCAAATTTCTTAATCACAGCCCTAAATAAATGCGTCACGTTTCTTAAAGGCATGGTATAAAAACATAGCAAGATTTTTTTATAACGGTTTCATTCGAACATGACATAAGTTGAATAAATGTTGTATTGTGTACGAAGATCTTCATATAGAGGACACAACAAAACAAAATGTAATTCATATCCAATACCAGTCTCACAATAGATACAATATCTACCTTCTCTAGAAATTCCATAGTGCCTGCATCTTTCAACCATAAGACTATAGGATGAGCTTCTAATCATGGCTAAACATGATCTGAATTTACTTATACTAATTACAGTTATATATGATTCCAAACCGAAATTTGGTTTATAGTCTTTATAATATAAAAGTTTATGATTCTCTGCACAACCTTCTCTCCATATTTGGATGTACTGGTCCTTTAATCTTTGGACATATTGATTTAGAAAAAGACTCTCATTTTGAACATATTGCATTTCCCATATATAGCCAAAGCCATTTGAAAACAAATTATTTCGCACATACGTTACCCAATTTGTATGCCCTATACTATCGTTATAGAGTAACATTTCATAACACAACTTCACATATCTATTTCTCGGCATATTACGAATACGTTACCAGTATTTAATACATCTTTTAGACGCAAATATATACATCGGATATCTTCCGATATCTCCCAAAATAGCATTGTTACAGGATATAGTATTAACCTTTAAAAAACGTTTACATGCATATATGTGAGTACTCTCAATACACGTCATATGATTAAGTCCCCATAATTCGGAATCATATAACATAACCGGGCAAACTTTGGAATCAAATATCTTAAAAAATGTATTTGCTGGTAAATATGGTAGTTGACTTAAATAATTGAATAAACCCATAAGCACATTTGTTGCTTTGATTGATGCTGTTTCGGCCATTTTGTGCAGAGATAACCTGTTTGTAAAATGTATACCAACGTAAGTAAAGCCATTGACAACTTCAAGTGTCGTATCTCCATACCTCCATTTTTCCCTTTTTGATATCTGTCCGCCTCTTTTAAACACCATCACTTTAGTGTTATCAATGTTTACATTTAATCTAACATTATCACAAAATCCATGCAAAGTATTTAATTGCTTTTGGAGACCGACAACCGTGTCAGACAATAATGCTATATCATCTGCGAACATCAATAGGAATATTTCTGTTATGTCAGGGAATAATAATTATTGTATTCCCCTAGCTTAAAGGACAACCTTGACGCAATCCACTGTGACATTCAAATATATCAGTACATGCTATGTCAGTTTTAACACAAGCTTTAACTGATCTGTATATAAATTGTATTGACTTATAGAGGTTCCCTTTAAGACCGTTCTTTTGTAGCACATTGTATAATATTGATTGATTAACCGAGTCAAAAGCCTTCTGAAAATCGATAAATGCGATATACAGAGATTTTCTTTTCCTGTTAAAATATTTTGATACTATTGCATACAAAACAAATGCATTGTCAATAGTACTATAACCTGTTCTAAACCCTGCTTGAGACTCTATTAATCTATTGTATGTATCCACAAAAAATGTTACTCTCTTTGTTAATATTGTAATATATACTTTACTTAATACATCCATCAATGCTATACCTCTATAATTATTAGGTGTGTGTACACTACCTTTTTTATGTAATGGAATAATTATAGATCTACACCATACCACCGGAAATTCACCAGTCTTAAATAACCTGTTAAACAATTTACGTACAAATGGTAACAGAGCATGAATTCCATATATAAAATGTTGTGGTATGAGATTACCTGCAATTGCTTTGTTGGCACTTAAATGTTTAACACTAGCTATTATTTCTTCATCATCTATAGGTGAATTAAACTTAATATTCTCAATTTCATCTAGACTCAAATCATTTTCACATATATTGCCTGCTTCATTGTTTGCTAGCTGGTTATTTTCATCAACAGTAAACAAATTTCTAAAATGTTCATACCAGTTATTTATTGTTATATTAGTCTTTGGTTTGCCTTTATTTGTCAACTTATTCAGCATCTTCCAGAACGCTTTACTATTATGTTATCAACGTACAATTTATAATACATATTCTTTTTAACTTTACATACATTTTTATATGTCTTTTTGCTAGCGATATATTTATTAAGATCACATACATTTCGGCTGGATCGAAACCACATTAGATTAGCCTTTGAATGAAAGAGCAATTATAAATATTTAAGAAAACATTGCAGCAAAAGAAGAAGTTAGAATTTTTGAATAGTTTCAGTTTTTGCCACAATGTTTACAAAAGTAGTCTGAGGCAGAAGCATCAGAAAACATATGTTGGTGGGAAAGGGTTAACGCTTACTTTCAAATAATGTCTGATCAGAACATCACTGTTTGCCAGAAACTTATTTCATTTTTATATTAAAGACTATTTTATTTGTTTTATTTGGGTAATACGCAACAATAGTTATATCATGGCAACAGTTCACTTATTCATGATCCTTGGGAAAACAAAACAGTACTAGGCTAGGAAATGTGCCTTGTCCAAGGATACTCCACCATAACCATTTGCACTGCAACTATTAAAGACTGACGAGATTGAATATGTGACTGCTGATAACTCTCACCAACTGTGGCAACATAAACATCTGCGCCAAGGTATTTGTCAGTTCATTGACACATTTCTAGGTTATAGTCGGGACAATAAATGAATGAATGTATATTGTTTTATGGCGCATCGACAGCTAAGGTCATTTAGCGCGCAATTAAATT
>JAUELF010289277.1:0-10114 GCA_031471495.1 Clinocardium nuttallii | reverse complement strand
AGAGGATACTTCCTGAGAAGTTTCAGCCCAATTGACCCACTGGTTACTGAGGAGAAGAAGTTGACGGACGAAGGACGCCGGACAAAAGACGATCACAATAACTCATCTGGAGCACTTCGTGCTCAGGTGAGCTAAAAAAGAAATGGCATCTAGAAAACGAACGATTGAGGAAATTTTGAACTCTGATGGAGATGATTCGGATTTTGAAGGTTTTTCTTCCGAGTCGGATATTAGTATTTCACCCGATTCCTCGGATTCTGAAACTGAGGAGATAGTAGACAATCTTAATCAAACTTTGTCACAATGTATATGGCCATAAGACCTTGGATGAGTTCGATTATGGGCTTGATCGGACAAATATGTCTGGAGTTATCTGCCCTTGAATTAGAAAATATGCTGTATTTCACTTTGTTTACACTCTAGCACCTTCATTTCTTTACCAATCCTAATAATATTTTATAGAATGTTTATGACATAAATATGTCGGATGAGTTTGATTTTGGGCGTAATCGGAGTAGTTGGACCAGAGTTGTGGGCCCTTGATTTTACAAAAAATGCTATATTTTGCCTTGTTTACACTCGAACATCCATAAATCTAAAGCAATCTAAATTAAACTTGTCACAATGTATATAGCCATAAGACCTTGGATAAGTTCGATTATGGGCTAGATCGGACAAATATGTCTAGAGTTATCTGCCCTTGAGTAAGAAAAAATGCTGTATTTCACTTTGTTTACACTTTAGCACCTTCATTTCTTTACCAATCCTAATAATATTCTAATAGAATGTTTATGATATTAATATATCAGATGAGTTTGATTTTGAACATAATCAGAGTAGTTGGACCAGAGTTATGGGCCCTTGATTTTACAAAAATGCTCTATTTTGCCTTGTTTATAATCTAGCAAATTACCTCCCTTTATTTTAATTAAAATCATTGTTTCGGCAGGTCAAGCATATTGGCGAAATATCATATTTATACATGTAGTCTATTTTATCTAACAATATAGACGAGTTGCAATGCCTCTTGTTTCTTGGTTGTATTTCATTACATTTATATATTAACATCAACTTAATACCTCACATGATCTTGTAATTACTTTTTTCATATTTCATAAAAAAAATGGAACTCCAGCCATGTTGAACTATTTTTCTCTTAACTCTTTGTTCAAATGTTGGTGTCCTGTGTCATAAAATGGTGTCTTCGGGATCGCGGGACTGTGTTAATGTTGAGGCTTGCTTTTATTTTAATTTCATTAGCATAGAATTTTATATTTATAACAATGAAGATGTAAATTTGAATGTTGTTTGTAGACATCATTACACCTGAACCTGACGAACCTGAACCTTCAGATGTTACCCAGGACGAAGTTATTCCAGATATCTTCGACTACTACGACGAATCCTTGGATGAACATCAGCAAAGAAAATCAAAAGTGAGAAAGAGATAATTACCATTACTTTTAATGTTATAATAAATGGTAATGATGGAAGCATTATTTTTCAAGTAAAAATAAACTTTGCTAAAAGGGTTCTAGTGCTCAAGCATAACCACTGAATATTAGTTACATTTGCATACCATTATTTAGGATCAACTTAAAAAATCATAGTATTGGTCTGGGTAAACATTTGCAACTAGCCTTCAGCAGCTAATACCAAATTTTGAGGCTTCAAAAATATAGTGTAATCTACCTTAAAATCATCATCCAATCATAAGGCAAGGAGTGTTTAGAAACACAGTCATTATTAGGATCCGAGTGCTGGTATTAATGTTTAAATTTACAGTACATGCATGTAAATATCTTTGATCATATTTATGTATAGGAGGTGTCTTTTTTGGTTATTACAGAGAAGCTACCTGTACGGCAGAAATGGTTGGAGGAAGAAGAAAATGAGTTACAACAACTTTTCGGGCGCAACTTTCGTCAAAAGAAGACTCCAAATACTAAAGAAATCGAAAAAGCAGTTAGGACGAGTATGAAAAATCATGGTGTAATCCATCACAGAAAACCTGACGATATAAAAAAGAAGATGAGTAATATGATAATTAAGCTAAAAAACTCTGAGAACCAATAAATGCAACATAGCATGGTCAATTTGGACGAAACTTCACAGAAAGCATCCTCTCAATGACCTCTCAAATTTCCAAAGACATTATGGGGTTAGTCAGACTTACATTCTTGTGGGGTTGAGTTTAATTTCCAAAGACACTATGGGGTTAGTCAGACTTTCATTCTTGTGGGGTTGAGTTTAGTTTCCAAAGACATTATGGGGTTAGTCAGACTTTCATTCTTGTGGGGTTGAGTTTAGTTTCCAAAGACATTATGGGGTTAGTCAGACTTTAATTCTTGTGGGGTTGAGTTTAGTTTACAAACACCCTTTTTAGCTGAATTACATGAACACCTTGTACTCTTGGTGTTTTAGCAACAGAGGTTTGACTCTACCATTAAAAATTGTTTACAGTTAAAAATTGTTCAAATGTTTGGGAGTTGTTTTTTTTGTGTCAAGACATAATATTGCCTTGATGTTGAATATAGCATTATAGAACTAGGAACAGTTCACCATTGAATTGCACGAGTGCTTGCTTTTCATTCTCTAGTAACTTAACCAACAACAAACAGTTGGGAATGTATGTAGCTGTATAAGTAATTTCTTTAGTTAGAGCACAGTTTGTGTTAAA
This sequence comes from Clinocardium nuttallii, assembly GCA_031471495.1. NCBI lineage: Eukaryota > Metazoa > Mollusca > Bivalvia > Cardiida > Cardiidae > Clinocardium > Clinocardium nuttallii. Next base: position 7,434 of record JAUELF010289277.1, on the reverse strand, counting down.
ATGAATATATTTTTATACGCCGGTTTTAAAAAAAAACGGACGTATTATGGGAATACCTGGGGCGGGCGAGCGGTCGGTGGGGCAGTGTCAACTGAGGTTTCCGCTCTCTAACTCGAATAACTTGGTCACAATACTTATAGGCATAATAATAATGTCAAGTTCGATAACCAGCAAGATCGTGGAAGACACTTAGGAGTTAAGGCCCCTTAATTGGTGAAATCCGTCGAAATGGACTTTGTCAGCTCTCTAACTCGAGCAATTCTTATCAGATCCTCACCAAACTTGGTCACAATACTTATAGGCATAATATCTCTGGTCAATTTCAATAACCAGCCAGATCGTCAAAGACACTTGGGAGTTATGGCCACTTAATTGGTGAAATTCGTCTAAATGGAATTCATCCTCTCTAACTGGAGCAATACTTACCCGATCATCACCAAACTTGGTCTCAATGCTTATAGGCATAATATCTTGGGTCAAGTTCGATTACAAGCCCGATTGTCTTAGACACTAAGGAGTTGTTGCCCCCTTAATTGGTGAAGTTCGTTCAAATTGACTTTGTCTGCTCATTAAACTTGGTCACAATGCTTATAAATAGGTATGATATATCGGTCAAGTTCGTTAACTAGCCAGATTGCCCTAGGCACTTCGGAGTTGTGGCCCCTTAATTGGTGAAATTCGTCGAAATGGACTTTGTTCGCTCTCTAACTTGAGCAATTCTTACCTGATCCTCACCAAACTTGGTCACAATGCTTATAGGCAGCCAGATGGTCCAAGGCACTTTGGAGTTACGGCCCTTAATTGGTGAAAATCATCAAACTTGACTTTGTCCGCTCTTTAACTCGAGCAATTCTTACCCGATCCTCATCAGACTTGGTCACAATGTTTAGAGGCATAATATCTTTGCCTAGTATGATAACCAGCTTGATTGTCCAAGACACTTGAGTTATTGCCCCTAAATTGGTGAAATTGACTTATTCCACTCTCTAATTTGAACAATCCTTATCCAATCATCACCAAACTTGGTAACAATGTTTATGGCCATAATATCTCGGCCAAATTCGATAACCAGCCTGGTTGTCTAAGTCACTTAGTAGTTATGGCCTCTTAATTGCTGAATTTCGTTGAAATTGACTTTGCCGGCTCTCTAACTCGAAGCTTCCTTACTCGACCATCACCAAACTTGGTCAAAATATTTATGGGCATAATATCTTGGCCAAGTTGGATAACCAGCCTGATCAGATATCGCCTCTGAATGATTCATACCTTACCGACGGGCGTATTTTGTGGCAGTTTGGCACTCTTGTTTTTAATTGTGAAGAGGTTTAAATTTTTATTGCTATCTACAGCTGCTGAAAAGAAAATGTACCATGTGTAGAGCTGAATCTTATCTGAATAGAAAAACAATGTATAATCATGTAAATTTAGCAGATATGTGAGCATTTTTTGTATCTACCAAAATGATCATGGAAGTAACTTGAGCTGTTGGTGAGATGTGTTAATGGTAAGATTAATTATGGTCAACTGTTTTAAGCAGGTTTCAGTATTGCACAGTGGAAGATTGGGTCTTTATGAGGTATGCTTATGCATCTAATGCTCAAAATGAGTCTTACACAATAAAATATTGTACAAGTTATTTGACAAGATTGGCCTTTCAAAAATAAATTCTGTTTTGTAAATTTGTTATTCTTTTTTTTTTTTTGTGATTGACGTCCAAAAAAAGTTGTCTCAGTTGTATATAATCGGGTTGTATTTATAAAGCAATTATTAGTTGCGCGAACATTTTGAGTTAATTTGTCAATCTACTGAATTGTCAGTAGCAGACTTGCACATTTAATCTCACTAGATCAAAATAATGAGAAAATGAAAAACTTTGTTCCTACACACCATAACATTTCTAGAGCTTTAAAAAAGTCGCATCAAATTTTACTTAACTTGCTTCATAAATACTGCTCATCAATATGACACCCTCATACTATAACATACTTTTTGTGTCGTCTGCGTAGCATGGCAGGCACTTGGAGATTACTTTTAATTTGTGTCCAGTGTCTGTACGTCACAATTTTTTTACATTTTTAAATAACTTTTTTGTGGCAAGGGGCCGATAGACGACACGTGCTCTGGAGAGCACTCGATTCTAGTTTGATTAGACAGGCCACCTAAGCTAACACAGGTGACACACCAGCAGATAAAGATCCATTGAAAGCGGAGAAACCCAAAATAACTGCAAAACCGCAACTCGGTTTTATTTAGTTGTTCATCTGAAATCATGGAAATTGCAATTATCGGACGCCACCTAGTGATCATAAGCGTAATTCAACCTTGCAAAATATCAGCAGAGTTCAAAGCTTCCAAAGGACCCAATAAAAGATAACTACACTAAGAGAAAGTATGGGGAAGCATTTTACAGCCTCCACACAAGCACTTGACATCTGCTGTAGTTTTTATATAATACTAGGCAAATCAGACAACTAGACAGGCCACCCAAGTTAACCCAGTTCACATGCTTTCAATTTCCAGACAGATAATGCCAGTCAATATGGAAAATGGCCTCTGAGATGCAGGTGTACATAAATATTTCCAAAGAAACTAACACTTAACTGGCATCAGGTAATTCTAATCCAGTACTTGTTCACAGGATATTACTTTTATTTTGTATGCTAATGATTATGAAGTTTCAATATATTGATTGAATTGAGAAAACAGATTTGACATAACTTGATCGACATATATATGGAATTCTCAAGATTTCTTTCAGTTAACCTGTAAGGTCAATTGAGGATTGATTGATTTATTAATAGATTGATTTAATGATTGATTATGAATGGATTACGGTAAATCTAACATTAAGGTCTCAAGAAATAACTTATTCTACAAATAAAGGTGTGACCTTTCATCGAAGAACATGTAACTTACTAAGGTTGATTGATAAGTGATTGATTGATTGAATTTAAAAGGATTGTAACTTTTATCAATGTCGGGCAACCTTGAGACATCTTAAAAATAATAATAAACGTCTCATCTCAAATAACTTTCAATGTTAACTATTGGTTGATTGATTGAATATTAAATGGGTTGAATTTTGCATTAATGTCAAGTCAAAATGCATTAAATAAATCAGAAATTATGGTTAATCTCAGTTTATGTTCAATATGGTTCGAACGACTGAATGCATAATTCAATAACAAATACCTGATAAAAAGTTCTTCATTATATTTGGCTGATATTATATTTATTAGGAAAGAAATAACTTTATATCGTATAGGGATATTTTAATAATAATAAAAGAAAATCTGGATAGACATAAGTAATGAAAATTTAGCATCTTAATATTGACCATTACCAAATTAAGGTCAAGGTCAAAGCAAGATATGAAATTCTTAAATAGAAATGAATAAGCCTGTTTAGTAAATTTATTGAAATTTGAAGATTCTCATTCAATATATTGACCTTGGATTTGAAGGTTAAGGTCATTAACTTGGAGTGTAAGTTATAGGTTATGAATAACTTAAGAAAAATTAGTAGGAAGTTTAACATTTCAAACTAAATAATCTATTTACTGATTTAGTTTCACTTATTAATTAAAAGGAATTAAATTTAGATTCATTCTAGAGGATAACTTGACAGTATATAACTATACTTACAATAAGATGGCACAATAGTAAGGTTAAGGTCATGATTTTTTGTTGATTATCTTAAATAAAGTAAAAGTATTTACTTCATCTTTCTAAGAATAATAATGGAAGACACTTAATGAATTGCATGAGATTTAATTTTTATTTAGGATTCGAATAATTAAAATTTCTTAATTTTTGAGTGACTAAAAGTCTAGAGAATTATCTTAGCGCGGGAAAAACATTTGTGTAGATTGGCTGCTTTAAACTAACCCCACTATAAAATTTTGCACAACGAACCCCTGTATGTTTGTCCGTCAAACGTGTAATGTGAACCTCGCATGGTCATCATGTACAGAAAAAATAACCCCACAAAAAAAAATTGCACAATGTAGCTCTCGTCTGTACGTCCGTCCGTCCGTCTGAATACAATTGGGAAAACAAATTTAGGTAGAACTATGAAATAAGTAGTTTTCAGATAAAATTGATTTTACAATTAGCACTTTTATGTTTACAGGTCAACGACTTTGAAGGGGATCATGGTCCAAACCTACCAGATGATTTTGATCCAGTATCTGCCAGACCAATAGATTACTTCAGCCTTCTTTTTGGTATGGAACTGTTCGAGACAATCGCCAGGCATACCAACAACTACGCTCGATGGAAGCTTCAAGACACCACTGACAGAAACTGGATTGAGACAACTGCCAGCGAGATCAGCGCCTTTATTGGAATGGAGATATTGATGGGTATATGCCAATACCCCGACGTGAATATGTACTGGTCTACACACAGATACCTAGGACATGTTGGCATTGCAGATGTAATGCCACGCAACAGGTAAATATACATTTATTTCAAACTTGTTACATTTCAAAAGATTGATTGGTGATTATATGCCTTACTCTATACCTATACCTACCTGAGATGGAACGTGTCAGCCCAAATCAGTCTGTGCAGATGGTGCAAGCTTATCTTGTTGATAATGTCATAATGTTGTTTTTCTCACTGGAGGAATATATATTTGTTTGTTTGGAGTTAAACGCCGCTTTCAACAGCTTAGATCATATCAAGGCGGTCAGTGCACTAACCCATGTTTTCCTGGCTTTCCCACACCAGTACTTACACATCATTCTTTCGAAGTCACCGACTCCTTTCTCACATAAATCAGAGGTGAGAGGCAATGGGAAAAATTGTCTGAAAGAATGTGCCGCAACCGGGTATCGAACCCGTGACCTTTAGATCACAAGTCGGATATGCTACCTATAGAGCTACCCGGCCGGGCCGGAGGAATATATAATACAGTAATATACATTTATTATGCCTCCACAGAAGTTTTAGGTGGTACATTGGAATCACCCTAGCTGTCCGTCTGTCTGTCTCTCCAAAGTCATCTCATAAACACTCGTTCAATTTGGGAAAGCTAAAAGAAGAAAAACAACTTAATTCCATTTTTATTTGTTTTAGGTACTTTAAGATCAAGCAATATTTCCACGTCTCTGACCGACAGACAGAACCAGCCAGAAATAGTCCTGCATATGACCGCTTGTTCAAGGTACGCCCTATCATTGACCACGTTTCTAACAGCTTTCTTGAGAGATACACCCTTGGCCGAGAAGTAGCAATTGACGAAGCCATGGTGAAGTTTACAGGCAAGCTATCGTTCCGCCAGTACATGCCCGCGAAGCCTATCAAGCGTGGAATCAAGATTTGGATGGCTTGTGACTCCAACACATCATATCTGTCGCGATTCCAGGTGTACTTAGGACGAACTGGCAATGTCACGGAACATGGCCTTGGATTCAACGTCGTCTCCAGTTTAACCGACAATCTTCACCAGAGCTCTCGTCACATCTTTTTCGACAACTTTTTCACCAGTGTACCCTTGATGGAGCAGCTGTTAGAGAATGGTCTATATGCTTGCGGCACCGTCAGATGTAACAGAAAGGGATTTCCAGCCGACTTAAAAAAACCAACGGATATGAAAAATCGTGGGGATACCAAACTTCGACAGAAAGGCAGGTCAAACCTGACAGCTGTGGTATGGAAAGATAAGCGCCTTGTACACACACTATCAACACTGTCCAACCCGAATGACCATTTGCAGGCCCAGCGACGTGATGGCCCGAACATAATCCAACTTACTCAACCAGCCGCTATCTTCGCATACAACAGGTACATGGGGGGTGTTGATCTGCATGACCAGCTCCGGATGAACTATTCTGTGGGCAGAAACTCCAAGAAGTGGTGGCGCTATCTTTTTTGGTTCCTCGTGAATTGTTCGGTAGTCAACTCCTTTTTACTCTTCAAGGCATCATCACAGCGTCCACAGAAGAAGAAGCGGTACAGCCACATTGACTTCCGGGTCGACTTGGCTACTGATTTGATCGCCGGTTTCAGTAAGAGGAAGCGCCGTGCATCGGAGACTACCAATGGTGGACTTGTTACTGCTGCGAATATTGGAGGCCATATTCATTGCAAGCTGCCAACTAGGGGACGATGCCGGTACCACCTAAAACAACTCAACAAGAGGAAAGAGACCATTTTTGGATGTTCTGTGTGTAAGGTGCACTTGTGCAGAGATGGCTGCCACAACGGTTATCATAATTTGTGAAAACATTGTGGCTAAATAAGAAGCTGCTCATATGAGAATCTTCTAATTAAGTCACATTGTTTTCAAGATTTTCCTTTGATAAATTTTGTGAGGAAAGGTAGAATTGAGCATTAGCAATTTTACCTTTTCCCACATTGTTTTTCTTGTCATCTGCGGCACAGGATTTCTATGATGGAAGTGATCCAGTTCTCTGTGAAACATGTAGATATAGTGTATATAAAAAGTGTTCAAAGTGTTTTGTTTTTATCTGGAAGTGAATAAGTGTGTGTATATAGTGTTTAAAGTGTATAGTTCTCAGTGAAACTGGTGTGTATATAGTGTATCAAGTGTTTGAAAAGTTGGAATGTATTGTGTTCTTACCTCAAAGTGATTCATTGTAAAATGTGTTGATATAGTGTATAAGAAGTTTTGTAGTGTTCGAAATTTATTTCTTTTTTCTGAAAGTGAATAATTTCTCTGTGAATTGTGTGTGCATTTTAGTGTATAAAAAGTGTTTTAAAAGTTGGAATTTATTGTGAAAAAGTGTAATTAGATAAAATAATATGTTATAAGTGTTCTTACCTCAAAGTGAATGAAACGAGGGAATCAGGTCTCTGTGACGCGCGTGTGTATGGTGTTGTAAATTCTCAATTTATAGTTGGAATTTAATATTCTATGTCAAACCTTTTCATTGTTATGTTCAATTTTGTTTTGTATTTAAATTGGTACTTTGATTTTATTTAAATATCAATCAAGAAAAAAATATTAGTAGGCAAAGTGAAAATTTGAAATTTTGAAGAAAAAAAAGTCATTTAAATTTCTGTACAAACTTAACCATTTTAGCTAGGTAAAAATTAAAAACACCAGTAAAAAGAAAATTTTATCTGCAGCATTTCATACACTTATATCAAACTGGTCAAATGCACAAAAAGTATCCTAAATTAGGATTTATGACACAGGTATGAACATTGATAAATTTCCCCAATACCCCATATTTTAAGAAGAAACATGTGGTTCTAGGAGTGTTGTTAAAGTAGCTGTTGTGAGTTTATTCTGTGTTTAATGTTTATGAAATTTTAAGATAATGTTTAAATATGATTTGTCTTCAAATTGATACTTTAATTTAATTTTTATATAAACATTAGAACACAGATATTAGTAGCTAAAGAGTAACTTTGAAAAAATGTCTTTTTTAATTGACTGCACAAACTTAACCATTTTAGCTAG
>JAUELF010289266.1:0-10115 GCA_031471495.1 Clinocardium nuttallii | reverse complement strand
GGGTTGAATGTGTGGAAACAGCAGAATAACGCACATACATATACATGTGAACCGTGTGTTAAAAATCAACACCATTACTGTGGCGAGGGGTGGGGTTGAATGTGTGGAAACAGCAGAATAACGCACATACATATACATGTGAACCGTGTGTTAAAAATCAACACCATTAGCTGAACAGAGAGTGCATACATGACTTTTCTGAATGAATGTGATAAGTGAAAGTTCTGGCGTCAATGTGCATTAGCATAGACTCGTCCGACTTCGTGTTGCATGCTGATGCAATTGTACCACTGTGACTTAAAACGGAACTGATATGTACAGCCGTCTAGCAAAGTTATCATAACACAGACTTTAGAAAGGTTGCAAACTTGCAATGGCTTTTCCTACTTGGTGCTCGGGATTTGAAGCTGGCCCGCTGATGTCAGGATTAATGGACCAATAGTACTATTAACAAACCCAGGAGACACCGTGATGTAACTTGACAGTTGTTGAAAACGGGACAAAACGCACAACAAACAAATATACTATAAACATGAACATACATACACACGCGCTTAAGTGGTATATTTGGCGTGATGGGTTTGAAGTGTAAGATAATATAGCTAAATATCCAAATTATGATGAATTAACAAGCGATCTCTACAAACAGTGTAGAACTAAAAATGATAGCCAGTTTAAGTAATCGTTTGCAGGCTTTATGCATTCAAGGGATACAAACATGATGTAACGGGAAATATTTTTTGAATGTTGCATACGTTTTCACTTTCGTGTATCTTATGTATAGATTTGAACTAAATAGATAGCATGCCTGCCCGTCTGTCTGGGAACTCAAGGTTACAGATGTGATAACAAAACGGACAAACGGACGATGTCGTACATTTCTGTAAACCGACCTATTTGATCATGGCGTGGACCACGTTAGTTCGGACAATAAGTGATCGGATGACTGGTCAGTGAGGTCGCACTCGGACATGACACTTTCTCCAACTAATTCGATGACAGGTGGTGTAAAAATGACCACACCGATAAATAAGGTAACCACGACTTTCACATACATGTCAACATGCCTCGCGGAAATTCTCGCGAAATGTATCATAGAATAATAATAACATTGATTGACGAAGATTAGACCATGGACGTAGATTACTTCCCTGATTAGACTTTATAAACCATTTCCCAAACAAAACGATTATACAGTGGACGAATTTGTTAAAATTCTAGGCAGAAATATGAAAACTATTTTTCAGTTAAAAATGGGTTGAATAAAGTTGAACACATTGTGGCAAAAGGGGACAACAGCTTATTATAACCAATTTCTTCATGTGTCAGTTGGTTGGTGCAGATGCGTCATGATGTGTCTTCACGTGGGAAAGGGTTAAACACATTTTAAACTGGTAACATCTAACACACGCTATCTCACGCATCTACAGCAGTTCTCGACATCATAATTGAGCCGTAACCAACAGTATGGACTCCGCGTAAAGTGTCGAACCTGATCAGCCTTAGCATGCCTGCCCGGATAGACACTTTTCGCCTCCAGAAGATGCTCTGTATCAGGAATCATTACTCTATACTTCCATCCCCCTGAGACGGATATTGTGTCGACCCAGATCAGTCTGCGCGGACATCGAATGCTGATCTGGGTCGATACATTACGCGGAGGGCCATTATGTTGGTTTTCTCGCGGGACGGCTCATATTGTCATGCTGCCTTGCCATCAATGTATTCGTGAAAATGGCGTTGAAATTGTCACACAGGTGTCAAAAGCCGTCTGCTTAACACAAACAGTTAAATGTGATAATCCGACATGATTGCCCTTTTATTCGGAGCAATGCGATTTTGCTTGTCAATAAAATCCAACACAATATATGTATTGTTTTTTTATCAATAATGAATTAACGCCCGTCGCTTCATTCTCTTCGTTTTGCTTCTTTATTCAAATTTTGAAAATTTAGATATACAACTGAAAAAGACGCTGCAAATACAGAATAACAATAACATTCGCAATATGGTAGTAGTCGCGCTAGCATTACGACTGACAACCCGGTGTCAGGATAAATGTAAACGACGGGATATAACTTTTAAGCTCTCTGTAAACTAGAGGAAATAAAAGATATATATATTTAATTATTATTTTTTTATCCCTTAACCTCATACGAAAATCCTGCAGTAGACGACTTTGAACATATTTTGTCAAAAAATAGAAACTCTCTATAATTGAATGGACAAACTATGCCTTAAAGTGGAAAACATTGTGGCAAAAGGAGAAATTGCTCGTGTTGATTCCAAAAAGCCGTCTGCTGCGTCTATATGAGGGAAATGGTCAACTGGGTAAATGTTGAGCAATGTCGATTACATCACTTTTTATTAATTGCATCTACAGCAGACGTGTGTCGAAAACTGTGTGGCAAATGAGATATTTTGGGGTTAACATGAGCAATTTCTCCGTTTCAACTATATGTAAAAATGCTTTTTGTTTTCGCAAGATATTTTTGAAGCAGACGTTATCAAAAGTACTATGTCAAGGAAGCAGTTCAAATATGTGGACGCCAATACATGCTCGTACGTCTGTTTATCAGGTTATCTACTGAATTCAAGGGCCGTCAGATAAAGTCATGGGTTTGTATTTGAGTTTAAGTAAACTTTCTTGTTTGTTGTCCAGTGCGTCTGGACGTTCATCGGAATGTTATATGAGGCACGCCGTACAAACACCCATATCTAAAATAGCCCTACCTATTTGTCAACTCTGTTTTCGTGAACTTGCAAATTCAAGAGCAACTGCTTCTGTTTTTAATAATCCCCAATTTAGAATTGGTTTCATAAACACACCGGATACATTAGTTGTTTTTATCTTTTTTAAAACACTTTTTAAAATGATCTTTAGAGTATATCAAATCAGGTGATTTGACGGATATTAAACATTTCGCTCATACATACACCTCTTTAGCAGACGATTTTTGAAAACATTGTGACAAAAGAAAGAAGAATTACTCAATACGAGCAATTTCTCCCTATTGTCAAAAACGTTTTCAACTTTTTCAATAATTAAACCTTCATTCATAGAGATTTCCAACGGATTTGTCCAGGTTGTTTTCAAATAAGTCAGCTGCATACGCTGTTGTATGCTGGAAAGTGTTACACTATACTAGTTGTTCCCCTGGAGGAAGACCGTCTAATAGCAAGGATGGATCTAAGTAAACCCCAATGTGTCCAATGTGACCCATTATCTATACCTCGCTGTCCTCTGAAGAATGTGTAACCTTTTAACCCCTTTCTATATACAACACATCCACAGAAGACCACTTTCAACACATCTAGGCAAAAAACACAACTATCTTTATAAATAAAGGAATAATAACTGGAAAAAAAACAAAGTTGAAAACATTGTGGCAAAAGGAAAATTGCTCGTTTTTAGCAATCTATCCTGTTATCACATTGGTTTCAAAATTTCGTCTGCTAAATAGGCTTCTGTATATTTTCAGAGGTCGTCTTCTGCAGGGGCGTCAGAGAGTGTCTATATGTGGGAAATGGTTAATTAACAGTGTTATTTGTTTGAATGCTGTTTTACAAAGCTTCCAACAGTAGTTCAGATATATCGCGGCGTTTTCCGGATAAATAACCTGAAAGGTCGATTAACCCTTTCCCACACACAGACACTTCTGACGCATCTGCAGCAGACTATAGCAATGGTTTCAACTCTGTTCAATAACTTTTATTTATAAAGATTTTTCCTATTTTTGCCAACAGGTTTTCAAAGTCGTTTACTGTAATTTTCTGTATGTGGGAAAAGGTTTACTATACGGACATCGGCGTTTTAGTTGCGACACTCTCGTGACACTGAGTGTCAAGGAGGGAAGACATTACTACATTGTGTCTTTGGTATGACCCGACCGGGGATTGAACATTGGTCTACCGCTTTCGATGACTAACACATCGAATCTTGAATCTACGTTTCACGATGGAAACTCGTACGATGCCACTTTACAATACTATTGCACTTAATTGCGTGGCAACTTACGGCTTGTCAGTGGACAAGATACGGATTTTCGAAAATGCTTTGACTCCACAATAGTATGTGACTTGCACCGTCGGACACACACGGGAATTGACTCTGTTACGCTCCAAACATTGTTGGAGCGTAACAGAATCAACACTGGGCATAACAATCAAGCTTGATAAAATCGGCGTCAAGTGCATAGAAAGTGAAAATCAACACATTTTATGATAACATCACGTAACTATTTGTCAGGCAGCACCTCATAATCGAACCAAATCTCAATTGGCTATTTAGGTGTCCGATATAAATTAGCGATAAATCGAATTATGTATGCGTATGTCAATTCAAACTCAACAACCGTGTTTGTACGACGATGGGCTATGTGTGGCTATGTGAATGAGCATAATAATTAATCTTGATAACATCGGCGTCAAATACAAAATCAAAATTTCAATTAGAAGTTGAAAATCCAAACAAGGAAACAAAAATGTATGATTACATCATGTAGCAACTCAAAGTCGAACCAAATCTCAATTTGCTATTTAGGTGTCCGATTAAATGTTGGCGCTGAAACGAATTGTGTTAGTGTATGTCAATTCAAACTCAACAATTTTATAAATTAACCAATTTACGAAGGTATTTTTGCTGAGGCTATATTACTAAATTAAACCACAAATAATGGAGAGGAAATAAATGAAACTGTTTACTAAATGAAAGACACCCTAAATATATTTGAATCTTTGTTAACATTCTTAAAATCTTACAGTTTTAAATGGAATGAAGAAAGCATCGACGATTTAAATCAATGGTTAATTTTATTTACATAGACAGATGCAACTATCGTTGCGGAATATAGGAAAATGATTTTAATTATCTTTATCACTACTTTCTGCATTTGATTTTCTTCAGACATCGTTCACGAATCAAACGTCTGGGTAAACGAAGGGAAAGAGTTACTAATGGCACGTTAAGGTTATGTAGTCCATGGTGAAAGCCCGCGACATCTCGACCCGACGGGGTGATTCGGTGTCGATGGGTATTGGGTTACATCGACATTTTTTTGTTTGTGTGACAATTCATCATTCTACTGTATCATTCGGTTATATACCTAACCCGTTACCTGCTACGGACAACTTCGGGTTTCTAAGACAACGGACGAAATGAGCAATTTCTCTCCTTTTCCAACCATGTTTTCAACTCTGTATTAGAATAAAACATATATACATAACCCACAAACCTGTTATGGACGACTTCAGGTTATTTGGGCAGCAGACGACGTTCAAAAAAATATTAAGGGAAAATGAGAAATTGCTCCTTTTCCCCACAAAGTTTTTCAATTTTGTATTAGAATCAAACGTCTCGTTTTCCTGGTGTTACATGTTTCCTAGGATGTTTGTTTTCAAAGCAGACGACCCTAAGCACATCATATCATATGAACACTTGAACATTCCTTACCTCGGTGGGTGAGCTATCAGACGACACAAGTCTACAAGGTAGCACGTGCGACAATGGAAGACTTTCGTTTGACAAAGCTGCTCCGCTTACAAGAATGACAACTAAAGGTTTTAGGGCTGAACATAGAAACGCTTTTTTTTTAAACAGATGCGTTCTGAAAACCACAGGAGAATGTTGTTTATTTTACTGGGGTTTAACACTTTCAACATTATTTCACTTATATCACGGCGACCGTTCACTTATTCATGGTTCATGGGTAAACAAATGAGTAGTAGACTAGGAACTGTGCTTTGCCTCTAAAGACACGCCAACATAACCGTTGCATCGCGACTGGGGATCGAACACAGGATTATGAGAAATTGCCACACGTTCATTTTTTTTATATATTTTATAAATCTGTCTGAAGCAGTCAGTCGAGGGAACAAGAAAAATGGATTTAACCCTCGAAAACATTGTGACAAAAGGAGAAATTGCCTATGGGGAGCAATTTCCCCCTTTTGCCACAATGTTTTCAATCCTATTCAATAATTATACTTTGATATATAGAGATCGTTCATGTTATAGTCTAGAGGTGTTCGAACTCGTCTGCTGGAGATAAGCTGTATGTAGGACTGGGTTAATTAAGATGACAGCTATGTGGAACTCAAATGTACATGTATGTATATTTTCGAAAAATGAAAAGTTACTGTACAATAGAGTGGGTCGACGATATTGACTTCAGTTTGTGTTTAACTGTTTCTCTCAGATGCTTTGAATTTTGAAGGACTCAGAGACCACACGTCGACCAATGTGTCAACTTAATTATTAGATGGGTTTATACTATCATAATTCCGTAGCACATCACACGAAAACCAACAGAGGTGTCAACCATTTCCATTAGAACAAACAACAAGCAACGGCAGAAGACCCTGAAAACACCTTGTTGAAAATGCCGAAAATCCCTCTTAATTGTAATATAATTATTTAATAGAGTTGAAAACATTGTAGCTAAAGGAGAAATTGCTTCCTTTGATACAATGCTTTAACACATCTTCTGATGCTGATGTGTATTTAAGTGGGATAGGGTTTACCATTTTCCTATACGCAGACAATGATTTGATATATCCAAATGATCCATTTCTCCGTTTGTCAAATGTTTTCAATTATAAGTAAAATTGAGCCTGTCCGAAAGAAATGGTAATTTCTGAACAGTGTAGGTCTGGGTCACCATATCCTGTCAGAATCTAAACAAGTTGATGGTGGCATCTAATAAGATCATGTAAGTAAAATGTGATTAGTGTAGATCTTGACCAGACTGTGTTGATGTACATTCTGATTTGGATCTACATTGTTCACAATAGGCATTTTTCAAAGAACGGACTCAATCAAACCTTTCCTTAGATATGCGTTGCAGTCGTCTGTTGTAAATGGAAAATGGTTAAACTTAAGATAAACAGTTAGACTTGTGCTTCAGACCACCTTTGTATATATGCAATTTAAATTCCACAATTACTCATTATCTGCTTAAACGACCATACTAGTATCATCCAATGGATGGTCTTTAAACACAGGTGGGGGCTGTACTACGATTGAATAGTATTCACGTCTAGTCGATTTTCGTTCGTTTTCGACAGGTTTCCTGGAAACTTTACAACACGTACGACTTGAAGACGAATAGGTAAGAGTCCGATCCTTTCTGGTCACAAAATGTCAAAATTCCAATTTTACAAGCAGCTAACACTTCTATATATCAGATCTGTCTGTAGACATAAAACGTGTACCAAGTATCTTCAAAGTTCCCAGTTAAAGAAGGGGTTAAGATGGTTTTGTATTGCGTGTAACGCCGCTTACCACAATGTTTCCTTTATATCACGACGTTTCCTTGGTAAGTTACCTGTTCTTCAGGTCCATTTATCCGGACACCAGAGAGTAATGCTGTAACCCCTCAATTCCAATCACCATTGAAGACACCTCTACAACTCTACTAATTATAACGTTGGTACAGAAACAAAGCTAGTAAACTTACTAAAAACCTTTTTTTGAAATTATATTTGTAAATCGTTTCAGAAAACGCAACTTTGAGAGTACAGTGCACTGAAGTTTTATTAATTTCAGTGATATTTTTTCACTAGACAATAGAGCCCGCCGGCAGAGGACAAAATTCCTTAACACAAATCTTACAATATTTTGCTAACGTCATCGCCGAAGGCAACAAAATAATCAAAGTACCGACCCGATCAAACAAATTTGTAAAATCATCTTTTCCCAATATCTACGTCACGACATTGACGAATGTGCTGCTGATCGTGTATTACTCATTAATGACCTCTGTGACAACAACGAACTAACCGACTGCAGCGATTAAATTATAGTGTTAAATCATTATGAAGTTGTGGGGGGAGGTCGAAAACGATTATGTTACATCATAAACAGTAAACATTCATCAGTTTTGTGGATTCACGATGAGTTGTCCCGATTTACTTTCGAACAACAATTTTATCGCATTGTAATTTCATGTGATCCGGATTAACCCTCTCCCACATATAGACGCTTTCAGACGCCTCTGAAGCAGACGACTTTTGAAATCATTGTGGCAAAGGTGAAATTGCTCATGATGAGCAATTTCACTATTTTCCACAATGTTTTCGAACACTATTCAATAATCAAACTGTCATTAATGTAGATTTTTCTCATTTTTGAAAAGATGATTTCAAAGTCGTCTGCTACAAATGTGTTATATGTGATCCGGATTAAGATGAAACGGGGGCGTCACGAAGAGTTATCCCGCGTGTACGAAGTTTCACTATCGGCCCAATTCCAGCTATAAATTCTGACATATCACGGGGTTTCATGGCAAGTTACCAGTACTACTGGTCAATTTATTCCGACACCAGAGCAAAAGCCACAGGGACAGTCAGTGTACATAAGAACCCTGTTCAACCTTTCCCACATGAACACGCCTTCTAAAAATATTGCGTCAAACGGAGAAATTGCCATATATATTGATATCAAAGTTGTGAAGATGTTTATAAAGTCGTCTGCTGCAGTTGTATGAGTATATGGGTTACATGTAGAAGATTGGTAGCTAGCGGTTTGTACGCAAGGTGAAGAAAGCTGTAATTTTATTTGCAGCCATTAGCTACCATAATCAATTATTTAAACAAAGGACTGGGCAACGATAACAACCAAAGGGTATGTGTGACCAGATCAACCCGTGTATCTACGCACTTGGATCCGAATCGGCACTGTTCGCAAATTACGAACAGAAAATTTCAAGAAACTTCTGATAAAAAATGTCGATTTGAATCGGATGATATCGATGCACAGAAATGTCAGAATTAGTTTGGGTTAACGCAGCTTTCAACATTTTTCCCATTCATATCAGTGGTCAGTTCACTTACCTATGTGAATGCTATTACTCCATATAGACTAAGCCTATTGGTGCAAGACGAATAAGGCTTGCCACATCGACTTTCGTCGGAAAGAATGTTTGGCAAACTACCGACGGAGCTATCGGGGCTCCACGCATTTGTTAGGAATACGACATTGTTGGTCTTCCGGCAGAGTAACTCCATGAGCTCACATACTACATGTGTGGCAACTGCTGGCAGAAGTATAGTGAAAAACAAATTCACCGCGAACACGTCTTTCGAACCATTACACACAGAAACAAATAGTTTCCTAAGCGATTAATCGGTTTGTGTACATGGTCCCAATGGGGTATGCAGAAGTCTATGGTCAATAAATTGTTCGATATCCGTCCACCTTCCATACTCAACAGTCAAAGGTGTGCAAAGGAAACGTGCGTATCATACGCATGCCATTAAGTCAGTAAGTGAAAATACGACAGACATGAAGAAGTGATACATATGAGTCACATTTCTAACGAAGGTGAATTAAAAGTGGCAGTTATTGGTGGTGTAGTGGCAGAGGGTCCACCTCGGGTGCGAGAAGGTCGCGGGTCGATCCCCTGCCGGGTCAAACAGTTAAATTATTGAATTATGTTGAAAACATTATGAGCAATTTCTGTTTGCCAAAATGTTTTCAAAAGACATCTGCTGCAAATGCGTCTGCACAATGGAAAGGGTTATATCAGTTAAAGTCTTACACATGACAGGCAAATATTATTGTCAAAATGCACTGTTGAGTCCGTTTCGTTTTAGCTGTTACCGACAGATTGTTGGTTTTTTCATTAAGCAGGGGAGGTAACTCATATACTTTCTTCAAAAACGCTTCAGTAATTATCTAACCTGACGAACAAAATTTCATCTCCCATTTACATCTTTTCAAAACATCTGTTATACCTCCAATGATTAGTAATAACAAGGTCTAGTCATCAATATTTACCTTTAATCCTTTTCCACATACAATAATTTTTGAAGTAGTTTTTATGGGATAGAGTTGAAAACATTGTGCCAAAAGGAGAAATAACTCCCGAGCAATTTCTCCTTTTATCTCAATGTTTGCAAAAGTCATCTGCTTTAGATATCAATGTGTGTACATTCTACTTCCAGTAATAAAAATTCATGACCACCTCTTACTTGTCCAATTGGAGCAATTTCACATTTTGCTTTTTTAATGTTTTAAAACGTTGTCTGCTACAGATGTGCAATGTCAAAAAGTGTCTGCATGTGGAAAAGGTTTAATTAGCTGTACATATAATTTAACATTTTAACCCTTTCCC
>JAUELF010289255.1:0-10115 GCA_031471495.1 Clinocardium nuttallii | reverse complement strand
AAATGTTCATATCGTAAGTTCGTCTAACAAAATGTTCATATTGTAAGTTAGTCTAACAAAATGTTCATATTGTAAGTTCGTCTAACAAAATGTTTATATCGTAAGTTCGTAACAAAATGTTCATATCGTAAGTTCGTAACAAAATGTTCATATCGTAAGTTCGTCTAACAAAATGTCCATTTCGTAAGTACGTAACAAAATGTTCATATTGTAAGTTCGTAACAAAATGTTCATATCGTAAGTTCGTAACAAAATGTTCATATCGTAAGTTCGTAACAAAATGTTCATATCGTAAGTTCGTCTTACAAAATAAATGTTCATATCGTAAGTTCGTAACAAAATGTTCATATTGTAAGTTCGTCTATCAAAATGTTCATATTGTAAGTTCGTAACACAATGTTCAGATTGTAAGTTCGTCTAACAAAATGTTCAGATTGTAAGTTCGTCTAACAAAATGTTTATATCGTAAGTTCGTAACAAAATGTTTATATCGCAAGTGCGTCTAGCAAAATGCTCATATTGTGAGTTCGCAACACAATGTTCAGATTGTAAGTTCGTCTAACAAAGTTCGTCTAACAAAATGTTTATATCGTAAGTTCGTAACAACATGTTCATATCGTAAGTTCGTAACAAAATGTTCATATCGTAATTTGTTCTTACAAAATAAATGTTCATATTGTAAGTTCGTCTAACAATATGTTCATATTGTAAGTTCGTAACTAAATGTTCATATAGTAAGTTCGTAACAAAATGTTCATATCGTAAGTGTAACGTAACAATAACATGTTCTTTTCGGGGTCTGAACACACAGCTAGAGATTTGATTGATGGATTGGTTGAACTTTAATGCTGTTTCAACATCGTTATTATACTGTGACTAGTGCACTCACCCAAGTGTTTCCTCACAATTCATCTCAGACAACAAGTGTTTCCTGTACCAGTACTGCAATCACAATTCATCTCAGACAAAGTGTTTTCTGTACCAGTACTGCACTCACAATTCATCTCAAACAAAGTGTTTCTTGTACCAGTACTGCACTCACAATTCATCTCAGACAAAGTGTTTCCTGTACCAGTACTGCAATCACAATTCATCTCAGACAACAAGTGTTTCCTGTACCAGTACTGCACTCACAATTCATCTCAGACAACAGGTGTTTCCTGTACCAGTACTGCACTCACAATTCATCTCAGACAACAAGTGTTTCCTGTACCAGTACTGCACTCACAATTCATCTCAGACAACAGGATACTTCCCCACACATACAGTTGGCGATGCTTTGAAAGCATGTTAGCCGTCGTTTTGATTAGTTACTGAGCTATTTCTTGTATACATGATAATTTGTTAAAATGTGATAAATCATAAACTCGACTTCGACATTGAGTTGTAAATGCACTTCTGGAATACTAACTATTTCTAGCGTGCTGACTCTTAATAACATTTTGGCAAAAGGAGAAATTGTTGTGACTTATGTGACATCATTTCCTGGTAAGCTTGCACTGTGAGCAATGTGTCCATATCTTGGTTTTAAACACTCGTTCACGTGACTGAAGTTATATAGAGACAATGCATGTAGTTATTGTTATTCCACATGCTTCACAATATCTGTACCTGAGGGAAATAAAGATACTGTTCTGTTCATACAACCTGTATTCTGGATTGTATTCAGATTTATTTTATACAAAATGATGATATACTGTGTTCTATCAGGGAAAGACAATGCATATAACCCACACTGTGCCGGAACTACTTTTTTATATTCACACAGACTGATAAACTTATCTTGATAAATGTATAATTCCGTATTCAGTAAATTTAACAAATCGGACTTATTGTCATTGTCTGACATTGTGTAGTAAACCATAGATGTGTTCAATATTTTATCTCGTTACAACTTTTCAATATGCCGGACAAACTGTGTTTGAATAGGACATTCACAAAGATTCGTCCGCGTGTGAACAGGTACGAATACACTAACAAGTTCCATTCTTTCGTCATCAATTAGCATAAAATAAAAATTATATTTGT
Organism: Clinocardium nuttallii; assembly: GCA_031471495.1. Lineage (NCBI taxonomy): Eukaryota > Metazoa > Mollusca > Bivalvia > Cardiida > Cardiidae > Clinocardium > Clinocardium nuttallii. The sequence goes on along the minus strand of JAUELF010289255.1, from coordinate 8,087 downwards.
TTAATGTGAGTGGATATGAAATATATGGAATATATGTGATATATTCCATATCATCTCAAAACAAACAAATATCCTCTATATATTCCATATCATCTCAAAACAAACAAATATCCTCTATTTATAATCAGACTGTAAGCCGAATCATCTTGTTAAGTCTGAATACAGCCCTGTTAACTTAACACACCTGGTTAGCTAGGGCGTGAACAAACGCAAGTTATAGGTGTTAGCTAAATCTGAATAACGTCCATGCTATACTCAACAAATGTTCTTACTCATTTGATTTGTGAATTGTTTCTTCATTCCACAACATAAAGTAACAACACTTGTTTCTATCGGACTTGGAAGTTCATGCGTTTGTGCACACCTACCTGTCTTAATCGTACTAAAACAATCCAAGTCAAATTTTAGTTGAATGGCATGCCTAAAAACAACACAAAAAAAGTAGTTTCAGACCTGAGGCGCTGAGTAACAATACACAAAGCTAACATGGTTCAAAGTGGAATTTCCAACAGACAGGCACACGTATGTAAGCCATTCATTGTTGGACTTTAACATTTATCAAATCCTTGTATTTTTCCATCGATGACATGCAGCGCCTTATCTGAGGGAAGGCTTTCCATTTCATATCGATAGGTTCCTTGGTAGCAGCGTCCACATCATTGGCTAAGTCTTAGCGTACTGGTGAAGTTGCCGATTGGGACAGACGGACTCGTAGACTTGAAGCATCCATATGTGACAATAGAGACACGGAGAGAATGCAGTTTGAACAGTTACAAAGCAGTCTTGGGAATCTCCGTTTCCACCGGATATAAATGTGCTCTTTTATGTATTTTGATTTTCAGACAACATCAGTATAACAGTCATAGTTTTATAACTTCTGATCCGATTGTTATTGTTTGTGTCCAACTTGATTAACAATATTCCACAATATGACTGAGATAGCTTTAACATTCAAAGTGTAGAATTAAGACATTTGGTGAGTATATAAACTATAAGATACATTTGAGTCACGTGCATTTAGAAAAAGAGAATTTGACCACGTCCCTCACACATATACATTTATTATGTTTATACCAGGTTTATTATTTCAGTCTCAACTAGCAAGCATAGACCTTTGGACATTTTAAACAAGTCTAAATTCATATAAGCAAAGTCTTGATTATTATTATTATAATGATTATTACAATTCGCTGACCAATTGTCTAGTGTCTATTTATTACTTATACACAGCACGTTACAGGTTTGTGGACTGATCAGGAATTGTAAATTTCGCAAATGTGCAGAGAAGTATTTAAGAAAACTTCTGAAGTTAAAACATAAGTGTACAGCAAGAGGGCGATGTTGAATTTTCGTGCATACTATATATATATATTTATTATAAGCCGCGATTTGCGATTTTGGGTCTTATTGCATCTACGGGTTGGCATCATTTACGATCAAGTACCATTCACAGTTGTCCTTCTCTTCTATTGTTCTGTCAGAAGGTGTATTGAAGTCTACATGACATGTAGGCTGCCACTGAAGACACAAACGAGGATGTACATATGGACAGGCTCGCCTCAGTCTTTACTGTACGCCGATACATTAATATCGCAAATCTCCAGATCATATATATTAAACCAGGAAGTCAGTTTCCCTATATTTTATACAACAGCGACCATGTGGACACGTTACAAGACGACTGATTTGACGCGGCTTAATGTTCAACCTTTCCGTATACAGTCGTAAGGGATTGGTGTTGTTCTTCGGCTTAATGTTCAACATTTCCGTATACAGTCGTAAGGGATTGGTGTTGTTCTTCGGCTTGATAATTCAACGAACAATGTCGGCTTCTCACGTATTCAGACGGAAAACAGCCTAAAAACTGTTTCTAAAATCAATGTCATACGGCAATTACCGAGTCAATAAGGGATTTTCTATGTTAAAGACATTTACACCACCAGAACCCCCACTGCCCTGGGAAGACTGGAAAGAAAAGGTGTAATTTGGAGATCGATTAAAAGCAAATGAGAGCACTTTTTGGATGTCCAAAACTATGGCTAGCGTGGGTACGTTAAAAGTTAGTTTTAGCCTATGCTAATGTGAGCAGTCTCGCGAGAAAAAACCAACATTGTGGACTAAGTTTGATCCCGGATCAGCCTAAGCATGCCGCGCAGGCTTACCCAGACAAACAAAGTTCGCCTCTGTTTCAGGAGTCATTACTCGGCACATGTTATTCTTGTATAAATCTTTGTCCAATACCTGGAGATGTTGATTCCCATGTGGATGCGGTAATGCCATTGGATACGTCCGTCGTCATCAATATTTTATATCGTATATCGTTTTAACAAATGGAAATCTGGAAACTTTGGCTCAGTAGGTCAGCTAATCGATACGGTTTCCTAACTTTAAAACCGAGTTTATTAACGGGTATTCTGAGCAAGTTATGTGGAGAAAATATAACAAATGAGGATGCACAATTGCTCTGTATATACAGTGTTTTCTACTCTTTCGGAAATAAACCATTTCATTTGCTCAGATTGTGCATTCATTTATAAACAAACATTGTTTCAAGAGGTTTAAATAACATGATATTGCTGAAATACTGTATCGTCTACTGTACATGTCTAGTAAATGGCATGGAAGAAACCAAATGAATACAAAATGTCCACGCCCGCCATCTTCTACATGAACTTGTGTGCCAACACTCTTGAAAATTCTGAAAATTAAAACATCGAATTGAAAACGATAAAACACGAACAATAGAAAGTCATGTGTCAACTGTTTTACTCTAGCCGACGTACTTTGAGGCATTGTGGAAAACGACGAAATTGAGTCGTCCGCTGCAGATGTGTTGTATCTCGGATAGGGTCTATCTTGATATTCAGTCCGATTACATTTTAACTGTTTCGATGCACCTGTTGAAGGCCAATTACAAAGCCGAAACGTGTTCGTGCTTCGGTAAACTATCGTATAATTACGCAAACATATTTACCTGATCGCTGTCCTTTATCCCAAAAGGTTATTTCATTTGCATTTTACATAATTGGCAAAGATTCAAGAACGTCACAATAATGCATAGCTTCGTAAAAATGACGATGTCAGGTCAACATTGTCGAGCTATAAGCCATACAATCATCTATGGCGGTGCAGATCCATACCAACCTATGCGTCTGATCCGACTATGCACTGTTCGCTAGTTGGTCAGATGGGGCGTCAATAGCCTAGTGGCATACGCTACCATTGATCAGATTGTATGGATAAACTGACTTTCCCCGAAACTATAACACTCTTAAAACGTTCTCCGTGCTCAGAATGAATTCCATGCTCCAAGTAAGCCTTCTGATTGGTCAATTTTGAGAATGAATTTGCATCTGACCAATCAGATACTTGAGGACAAATTAGGAGTACCAATTAATCTTTGATAGCTTTAGAGTCAGATCTTTATATACATTTCTAATGAATGCCCAATTGTGTTTTATTTTCTGACGCACGTTTTTCACACAAACATAATTCATTTCAACAAACCTTCAAAACTGATTGAACCATCGCCATCCGTGTCCGCCTCTCGAATTAGTTCTGCGAATTCTTTTTCTGACATTTTCTCGCCGATTGAATTTAACACTGAGCGAAGTTCTTTGCAGCTTATCTTACCTGCAAATATACAAACTATTTGACTAGCAACATTGTTATACAAACGTAATCCGCTGTATATAGTGTGCATTTACCCCAAAATAATGTGACAACAGCTGTCTCTGTCTCTCTGTCTCTGTCTCTCTGTCTCTGTCTCTCTGTCTCTGTCTCTCTGTCTCTGTCTCTTTCTCTCTCTCTCTATTTCTCGCTCTCCCCCCTCTCTCTCTCTCTTTATCTCTATCTTCTCTCTCTCTCTCTCTCCTTCTCTCTCTCTCTTTCTCTCTCTCTCGCTCTCTCTTTCTCTCTGTCTCTCTCTCTATCTCTCTCTTTCTCTCTCTCTTTCTCTCTCTCTGTTTGCCTTTCTCTGTGTCTTTCTGTTTCTCTAATTCTCTATCTGTGTCTCTCTTTCTTTCTCTCAGTCTCTCTCCCTGTCCCTCTCTCTATGTATGGTTCATTATCTCTGTCTCTCTCTCGGTCTCTCTCTCTCTCCCTCTCTCTCTCTCTCTCCCTCTCTTGCTCTCTCTCGGTATGCCTCTCGCTGCCTGTCCAACTATATGTCTCTTTGTGTCACCCCTCTTTCTCTCTCTATTGCTCTCTTTCTCTCTCCATGGGCTTGGCCGAATCAGGACATTTACATATCTATTTTGGGTTAAACCAGGCAATTACAATAACCTCTCGTAATTATAACACCTTTGCAATGCTCACTCAAGAAGCATAAATAATATATCATGCTTTTAATCCTTACCCACATACAAACGCTTTCGGTTATTTGACGAAGTAGAACGAACCACATAAGCGGTACCCCGGATACTGCCCAGTATTGTGGACTGCCAGTAAGTAGTAGATTCTACAATACCTGCACTGTATGGATATTACCTCTCTATTGATGCGTACTCTTCTATTGTAACGAATCAATCTATTTTATTTTTAATTTGCCATCAACAATGAATCATTTCTGTATTATTCACATTCTTAGTCTAAGTGTTAAAGAATGTGTATGAAGCTTCCCGCCTTGTTAAATACTTAAACAATTAACCGAACTTTTATTTGTGTGTGCTTTTGGCCTGGGGCTTTAGCCCCTGGTCATAGTAATATAACCATGTTTTCGAAGTTGGCAGCCTGTCAATTGCTGTTAGCACCGATTAACAGTGAGACTGCGCGAGAAAAATAGTTCATCATTGATTCAACAAATCTGCATTTAAAATGTTAAAATGTCCCCCAAAAAGATCATTATAAGATTGTTGGTACGTCAGTGAAAAACGTAGGCATGAAAACTGTAATATTAGTTTGAGAGGTCAAATATGGAAGCTTATTAACATTCGCGAAGTGGAACGGAGAATAACAAAGAAGTCGCGTGAAAAAGCAGTGGCGGATTCACCTGACGAAACATGTTAATAATAATAATAATAATAGTTATAACTTTATTTTATGAGGGTAAAAACAACTCATTTAGTTACAAAACTTATCTTCCATGAGGCCCTCATTTGTTTAAGTAATACAATGTGTATGTACAATTACTCAACAGAGTGTTTTAACTTAAATTAATTTCTCCATGTTTATTTGAGAGGAGGATGCCCAAACTGTACTGCAATAGTCCAACAGAGGAAGAACATAAGGTTGTTGGTACATCAGTGAAAAAGCGTGAGTACTCCATAATGTGTATACTTGTAAGCTCTTGCACTCAGGTGAGTGGTATAGGGCTCCTACTTTGCGAATGCCAGTTTCATAATATTTAATCTGTTAACTTCTTAACATAACTAAATAAATATAAGCTGCAATTGTTATTTCCTTTCACATTGCCCCTTCTTCTCCTTTCTTCCTGCAGCTCCCAGGCCGAATTATGAGAAAACCAGCATTATCAGCCAAAGCATGCCATGCAGGCTAACCCGTACAGACATATTTCGTCTCCTGTTGATTTTCTGTTACAGGAATCATTACTCTATACCTCTACTCCCCTGAGACGGAATGTGTCGGCCCGGATTAGTATGCGCGGATTATACATGCTGATACGGATCGATACATTACACAGAGTCCATAATGTTGGTTTTCCCATGGAATAGATCATATGGTCTAATCTCTCGAGATCTTATTATCTTAAATTTATTTATTGGAGCTTAACACCGTTTTCAACAATGTAAAGTCATATCACGGCGGCCAGTTTACTTAGTCGTGTATTTCCTGGCACCATAACCCCACACAACATACTTTCCAAGCAACTGGCTGCTTTTCCATATAGACTGTTAGCCCATTGGTGAAAGACGAATGACGCTTGTCACAGTGACTTTTGTCAAACGTCGGAAAGAATGTTAGCCGAGCTGGGATTCGAACTCACAATCCCTGGGTTGACAGCCCGTGTCGCTACCGACTGAGCTACCGAAACGAAAACTGTAAAGATTGTTAAAAAGCAATCCTACCGTCGCCATTTTGATCGAATACTTTAAAGGCGTCCCTCAGTTCTGATTCTTCACGTGTCACTTGTTTATGCGCTTCTTGTGTTTTCGTCGTCATCAAACTTACAAATTCTTCAAAATCTATCTGACCATTTCCTGTAATACATGTAAGTACAATTGTCAACACTGTTATAATGGTGTGAGCGCCTTTATTTTCAGAGAGTATCCCCATTCAATTAAAGGCACTTATTGGAAACTTACGAGTTCATTGTGTATGTGCGATATAGAATGTGTTTGTGTTTGTTATACATGTTAAGTCATACCTAACAACATGTCTGATTTAGTCGTATATTGTGTTTCTTATACATGTTAAGTCATACCTAACAACATGTCTGATTTAGTCATATAGTGTGTTTGTTATACATGTTAAGTCATACCTAACAACATGTCTGATTTAGTCGTATAGTGTGTTTGTTATACATGTTAAGTCATACCTAACAACATGTCTGATTTAGTCGTATATTGTGTTTGTTATACATGTTAAGTCATGCCTAACAACATGTCTGATTTAGTCGTATATCGGGTCGACCCTTACCTTTACAATCTACATCTGTTATGAAGCAGTGGACGTTTTGGCTCGTTATTGGAAATGTATCATTTTGCAATATGTTTTAATTTCTATAATGAATTCCAACTTATATAGATTTGACACAGTCGTGCAAAGATGCTTTAAAGTCGTCTGCTTCAGTATTTAGGAAAATGTTAAACAAACAAGCAAAACAAAATGGCAAGAGTAACTTTGTCTGCCAAGTGGATATTTTTCATGTTACTACATACGATGTACTATGAAAAGATGTATGCATCATTGCAGTATATACTGAAATGTCCGCATAAATCATATTAAACCTGCATTATACACAATAGAAACTGAAATAAAAGGTACTAAAGTACGGTTATTTGTAAAGGCATGTCTGATTGGGAGGACATTAAAGTACCGCCCAATGTATATTAATGTGAAATGATGGTTAATTCGTGATATGTCAACACATCTTTCGGAGAACATGCCATTTTGTTTATATGATATTTGTTAATCAAATGATACACATTAAGAATAGCAACAGTCGTCATTGACATTTTCTTATAAATTAAACTCTATTCAGTGCTTGTTTGCTAAAAATGTAGTCACGGCATATCTCTCTAAAGCACTTTTGCTGAAGGAATATATCCACATGAAAACCATAGAACAATAAGAAACAATGTCACTATAAATCAAGTGCTATTCATAAAATATTCATACTAATCATACACTGTACCATTCACATAGGACTTTTACATGTAAAAAACGTCTCCTATCGTGCACAGAAGAGCATTGCCTGGCGAGAAGGGGTCGTTTTCAACCCCTTATTAGTATGGCCCATTTAAGATCTATCAAAACAAAGTAAACGATGGAATTGGTGTGGATAGAATAGTGTGTTTTCGTAATAAGTGGTATCACCTGCGATTGGCCTAATGCTGATGAACAAAATCATCTGGCGTGCCCTTTGTATGCTCATTTTGTAATATTAATTTAAAGGGACTACACAATGCTTTTCAAAGTTGCGATTAAAATATACATATAAACAAGTTAAATGGAAATCTATATTTTTTTTATTTTTTTTGTATACCTGTAAAAAAAGCAAGCAAAGTTTACCCGCTCTATATAAGACTTTTGAATATTGAACAAATCGATTAAACTGAATGTGACGTCATCTGGGGGAAAAACAAATTTTATTTTACGCGTCTGAACTTATACACAATAGAAGAGATTGCATGTAAGCGACCCGGTTAGCTCAGTCGGTAGAGTACTTGTTCCGAAAGCGAGAGTTCCCGGGTTCGAGCCCTTGCCATACTCAATGTTTTATCTTCGTCTTGTTAGTCGGATTCATAGGGCTGAGTTACCGATGCCAAAATCAAATTGGTACGGTAAAATACCTATTTCTCCTTGAATTCACGAACGAAACAGGCATATATTTGAGACATATTATCAAAATATTTCTTATTTTTGTTTATGTTTATCAATGCATCGGGTGTAAAACTGTAAACGGT
>JAUELF010289244.1:0-10115 GCA_031471495.1 Clinocardium nuttallii | reverse complement strand
GCCTCTGCAGCAGACGGCTTTTTGAAAACATAGTGACAAAAGAAGAAATTGCACAAAACGTGCAATTTCTCATTTTGTCACAATGTTTTCCAATGTTGGTCATAGGTTATCCATTCAATTATAGAGATTTTCTATTCTTTGACAAAAACTGTTCTACGTCGTCTGCTGCAGAATTGCCGTATGAGGGAAAGGGTTAAAATGGAAGCTTTATTATACAAAGTGTTGTGGAAGCTTTATTATACAAAGTGTTGTGGAAGCTTTATTATAATTATACAAAGTGTTGTGGAAGCTTTATTATACAAAGTGTTAAACACTTAAAAGCACATCTAGAACAATTTCTCACATTGCTACAATGCTTTCAAATGTTGTCGTCTGCCGGTAGAGGAGTCAGATAACGACTACATGTGGGAACGTGTTAATGATCGATTGACGTAAGAACGACTACATGTGGGAACGTGTTAATGATCGATTGACGTAAGAACGACTACATGTGGGAAAGTGTTAATGATCGATTGACGTAAGAATGACTACATGTGGGAACGTGTTAATGATCGATTGACGTAAGAATGACTACATGTGGGAAAGTGTTTATGATCGATTGACGTAAGAACGACTACATGTGGGAAAATGTTAATGATCGATTAACGTAAGAACGACTACATGTGGGAAAATGTTAATGATCGATTAACGTATGAACGACTACATGTGGGAGAGTGTTTATGATCGATTAACGTAAGAACGACTACATGTGGGAAAATGTTTATGATCGATTGACGTAAGAACGACTACATGTGGGAAAGTGTTAATGATCAATTAACGTAAGAGCGACTACATGTGGGAAAGTGTTAATGATCGATTAACGAAAGAACGACTACATGTGGGGAAATGTTAATGATCGATTAACGTAAGAATGACTACATGTGGGAAAATGTTAATGATCGATTGACGTAAGAACGACTATATGTGGGAAAATGTTTATGATCGATTTACGTAAGAACGACTACATGTGGGAAAGTGTTTATGATCGATTGACGTAAGAACGGCAACATGTGAGAAAATGTTAATGATCGATTAACGTAAGAACGACTACATGTGGGAAAGTGTTAATGATCGATTGACGTAAGAACGACTACATGTGGGAAAGTGTTTATGATCGATTGACGTAAGAACGACTACATGTGGGAAAGTGTTTATGATCGATTGACGTAAGAACGACTACATGTGTTAAAATGTTAATGATCGATTGACGTAGGAACGACTACATGTGGGAAAATGTTAATGATCGATTGACGTAAGAACGACTACATGTGGGAAAATGTTAATGATTGATTGATGTAAGAACGACTACATGTGGGAAAATGTTAATGATTGATTGATGTAAGAACGACTACATGTGGGAAAATGTTTATGATCGATTGACGTGTGATGTAACACTCCTTATACAGACCCAGAGTTCGTAACCTTTACACACATACATACGACATATGACGACTCCTGTGGAGCAGACGACTTCTCAAAACATCGTGGCAAAAGGAGTTATTGCTCATAATGAACACATTCTCCTATTTCCACAATGTGCTTTCTTTTAGTCTATGATTTGATTTAAATATGTAGTGATTTTCCAAATTCTTTTCCATCTGATATCAATGTCGTCTGTTGCATGTGTGTTATACTTAGGGTTAATGGTTTACACATATTTTTTGCAATAACTGTATTGCATCTGATTGCGTAAAGCTAGACCATTATCCAATCAGCTACGTGTCGTTGTCTAGTTTTATGATGGTCTCTGTGTTATTAGAACTCTTTAATTTCGCTCACTCGTGAATAGATCTGGTGACTGCCTCATACAGGTCGTATAAGATCGACCTTGGAGTCAGCCAATCAAAGTGTCGCCTACAAAATCGTTAGGTATAAAACAAGGGAGTAAATAAACGAGAGTGATGTGCCGCTATCAACGAGTGTTCTGATTGGATTGAACCAAGTCTAAGACGTATTGTGCTGTTTCATTGGTTAGATAACGAGCACCTTGTCATGAATATTTAATTGAATATGAGCCAACATTATGGTATCTGCGTAATGTGTCGACCATATCAGCCTGCGCTGTCCGCGCAAACTGATACATTCTGTCTCCGAGGGATAGAGTAATGATTCCTGAAACAGAAAATAAACAAGAGGCGAAAGTTTTCTAACCGGGTAAGCATGCGCGGCGTCCTCATGCTGATCCGGGTCGACAATTTACGCATAGACCACAATGTTGATTTTTTTCTCGCGAGATGACTCATATGATTCTTTAAAACAACCTTTTATGCGGTGTCGTCGTATCTAATATACATACAAAGTATTTTGATCTGAATTTATTGAGATAGATAGGTCCGTCACTCTTTCTACCACTTTACTCCTTTTGTATATATGTGTCTTGTCATGATTTAGAAGGGTTAAACAATAATCAACTAATTATTTAAACACTGATTAGGTAAAGCCAAGTTAAAATTAAATTACCCATTATGACTAATTACATATATGTGTTGTTGTTTTGTGTTTTATATGTAATTAAAGGCAAGCCATTTTGGCCAAGGTCATAATTAATCCGATATTCGGGAATTTGCGGCCATAAAATACCAAGATCAACCTGCACCTACGTGCAGCCTGATCAGGATAGTTCATCTTCTATGTTTAATCAGTATGCGTCTCGTTAAATGCAATGGCCCTAAAATGCCAAAAGGAGAATTTATCGGAATCAGCATCAAACTTAGCATAAACAGTTTATCATCTGCCATGGCTAACAAATAACATGCAGGCTAGGAACAGACTCCACATACTGCCTGTGTTTCTTGGACTGCCATATGTTGGGTCTCAAGCCTATACAGAACAACGTCAAATCCATTAGTATACTGTACACCGTTTAACCCTTACTACTGGGGAGCGTTCAGTTGACTGTATCGTTAGCATTACGATATCGAATTAACAATTTTAACCATTGCCCACATGTTGACGATTTGTTTACGCTTCTACGCTTTTAAAAAAAAAGAGCAAATATCTTCTTTTAGCCAACTCTTATCAATGATTATTTTTAAATGTGATGATAATGTTCATAGTTGTGTCTAACTTGTTTTCAAAGTCGTCTGTTGTATATTTGTTGTATGTGGGAATTGGCGAGTCAAATAAGAACAACTAAAATATTATCCATGAGTGTATATTTCAAGTAAAACCTGCACTAACTGCTCTTGTGTTATTCAATGTAAACTGCCCATTTTCTTCTGTCTCTGAGATTTTCCCTGATATTCCATCCTATTTATTGATCCTGTTTTAGGAATCCATCATATCCGTAGGAAATGGCATGCAACAGGACAAAAAAAACCATCAAAAGAAAGAATACATGTTTAATGTCACTAAGTATGTATCCAGTAAACCGTCTGTTCCGTCAGTGAACTGACATTTTGGTATAAAATAATTGAAATGATTGTTTCGAATTCATCAACAACAACCTTAGTTTCGCTCACATACATACATATCTGCACTTAATCAGAATTTATAAAGAATAATGTAAATATGAAACATACACGTATTTGTCCACCCCACCCTCCCCCGCATGCTCTACATACACCCACAACCCCTACGACTCCCGAAAGCATTTCCGAGCAGGTTTGATACCAATATAGGGGGTGTATTCTGAATTTCAAGCGGTTTAAACAACACTTCAAGTGCTTGGCGAGTGATAGACATAGTGTGCAATTTGAATGTGTCGTTTTGTTAATTTAGCTAACACTTGGTTTAGCCTTCTCTGTTTTATGACGATCTGAATACACCGCTGAACCCATCCTCGCACATTATCCATTGAATACTAGGATTGGTTTTACCATTAGAGGTGGTCACCTATGAGATTCACACGTCACTTAAAATAACGAGTTTGCACTTCGATACGCGAGATTGAATCCGGGACCATTATCTTGATACAGCCCGAAGATAGCCTTGATTTATTTGAGTAGATAATAGCGACCAATTAAACCTACTGTCTCATTTGCATGACGATGGTGACGTACGAAAAAGAACATTGTCGTTTCTTAACCCTGTCCTACTAGCAGACGCATTTTGACCCAATTTGCAACAGACGACTTTTGAAAACATTGTGACAAATAGGAGAAAGTTCTAATGATGAGCAATTTTTCTATTTTTTTCACAATTGTTTCAACTCTGTGTAATGATTATACTCGAATCTTTATATGTTTCTTTGGGTTTCAGCGTATGTGTTTTCAAAGTCGTCTGCTACAGACTTTTTGTAGAAAAATGGTAAAGTGTTCGATCACAGAACACCGCATTGTGAAGAGTGCACTGCTTATTATATTAAATCATGTATTTAACTATGTTGCCTTCTCATAGCGGAGTGCCCTTCCCTTGTCAAGTCTCATTTCCTAGTCAATCACTGGTAAGTCACATAGTGATTATATATAAGTCTACAGTCTACACGACAACGCTAAAATGCTGTTGAAATCAATAAAGAGAAAAAGCGATAGTTTAAGTAAAACGTATTTATTTAAGATCCTTTGACAAACACTTACCGTGAAGCACTCGGTGTGTTATGGTAATATGATTACGTCATTGATAAAGGCGAGAATTGACGCGCCCTCGGCAGACTACTTTAGAAAACATAGTGTGGAATGAAAATGTTATCTAAAGTGTCGGTCACACATTCAGGACTTTACTGCGATTCGTGGCTGGAAATTCAAACTTTATTAAAATTTATAATAAACGTTTATTTAATCACGGCAACAATCATATAGTTTTCAGGAAGCGTTCCGGTCAAGCCGTTTCCAGCCGAATTCGTCGCGATTATCCCGTCCTCAATCCGATTTTGATCCGATTTGTATCTTTCACATGGCATAAAACGACCGAATCTATCCGACAGCGTCCCGACATGTCTTCTTTCAACTCACACTCGTTGTAAATTAGTGCATCTGAAGCTGCTTCCACTGGCCCAACATCAAACCAAATATGTTCATGTTCAGCATCTACAAGTGCCATCAGGACTATGACGAACGTCCAAGGCACCGCACGCATGTGGAAAATTCCATCTACGAAGATATTCATTTGCCGTTGGGGTAGTTGGGCAGGCGATTACCTCAGCAACGTACTCATCAATGACGGCTTAATAGACTTCAGGGACAGACCTTAACATGGTGTTACTGGGAACCCTGAAGTCCCACGTTATACGTTGCTGTAACTGTCGCCGGATGCCAGATGGCTCAAGGTAAATGCAAAACGTTAGTCCAGGATCAAAGGCTTGCCTCCGCCATGTATCTTGTTTGGGGATGCGGGTGTGATCCGAGCCAGGACTTCATCGTACAGCTCCATGGGCAGCCTCGTGTAGTTAATGAAATCTGCTGGATCTTCTTCTCTCAGCTCCATCACCAATGTGTCAAACATGCCGAGCTAATCCCTTCTGTGTATCAAGGGTTTGACCCAGTATCTTCGATTTCTACCGGGTCGCAGTGCCCTTCTGTTAAAAGAATAATTGGCAAACAGAAGGTCCAGACAACACAAGGTATTTCTACGAGTTGGATCCGATATAGCAGAATCTGTCACGATATAGTCACTATTGTAACCCGACTAGACAAAATCAACTGGGTTTCCCGAATGTTACGGGACGCGCCTAATTTACTGTCCGGAGTGCCGACCTCTCATGACCATTCCCGATCCGAAGGACAATGTTACGATTTGTTCACTTTTCGTGTCGTAGCGCTGTCTGATCTCAAAAGGGAGCCATAATCGACACTGTGTCAACATGTAGTTATGTCAGGTGTCAGGATTTATGGAGATCAAGGAAAGCTGGTCGCGAAGTATTAAACCTGTTCCCACATTCAACAAATCTGAAGCTGACGACAAAAAGTCTAGGAAAATATATGAAAAATTATGAAAAATGAAAATGAAAGCATAGTTATTGAATTGAGTTGAAAATGTTGTGGCAAAAGGAAAAATTGCTCATTATGAAACCGTTTATATGTGGTAAATGACAAGTGAAATAAAGAGCTGACTATTTTCCAGTTCATTCTGATACACAACCAATACCAAATAGACAGTAAGTGAAGCTGCTTTAGCAAAACAGCTCACCAGTGCGTCTTTAAACTCCATAAGTTCGCACTTGACTAAAATAAAAGGCTTTGATAAATAATTAAATCTCACAAATTATATAATCTTGTTCTTTTGAAAATAAAGGAATTCAATACCAAACGTCATGTTATCCCGTATCTAGACGTAACATTTTACTCGTATCTACAAATGTTCTTGATGCATACAGTGACTTGTTAGCAAACAGTGCAGAGCCAGTCGACCTGGATTCACATAGGTCGAAAATATCCCATGGTTGTTTTTTCTAGGTTTAGATTAAATTATATATATTACGCTCGTCCTAAAGCAATCCTATCACTGTATGCTGTACCGTATTGCAAACGGCATTGTCTGGACTCAGTCGTATCGTGTTCTATAATTGTCGGGACTCTGACTGGGTTGCTGAATTTCGTATTAATTACAGGCCTGTTCCGGAACGGAATCCGCAAAGACTGTTCGAACTCGGTAATATATTGACGCAACCTTGACTCAGTCGGCTAGAAACGGCAACGAACACTTTCTCCAGATAATGTCCGTTTCACAGGACACCGCCCAGACAACACAGGACAGTGTTACGATTTTGATCCGATACAGCATAATCAATCAAAACATAGCCACGACTGCAATCCGACTAGACAAAATCGGCAGAGTTTCCCGAATGTTATGGCTGCTTTTCACCAAGGATTGTTTTTGTGAAAGAATTTCCAATCTGGACCAGATTGTCCCCGATGAATCAATGTTTTTGATCGGCCCGATTGTCGTCCTGAGTCTCCTCCAATCGTCCCCTTTTTTCCCCGATCTTTGGACCATTGCGGGGGCACGAATCACGGACGTTCCTCGCGCGATCGAAACGTTTCCAGTGCGTAAGTATGCGAAACTACGCGCAAGTACCCGCATGTACACGGCAAAGGCACGGTAGATACCCGCTTCTTGCGCGCAAGTGAGCGATCTTCGCGCGTTGTTCGGCCGAGTGAGGCGGAGAGAGGCCGAAAATGGGCGATCCTGGCTCGAGAGAGGACGCTTTCGGCCACTCTGCGGGCGATGTCCGCCGTTCTTCGCGTGATGTAGGCGTATGTTGACGCAGGGAGCCGCAGGAATCCGAAAGTAAACGGTCTTCGGACGATTTAAACGATCTTCGGACGTTTTTCGGCCGACCAAATGTGCCTAGATCGGCCGGATATATGAGTTTTGTTTCATTACAACCTTTGGGTTTTAATTCTCTGTCATTGATATTTTTCTGTACAAATGTCTTATCATTTACAATAATTGTGTTTAAATATCTCCCTTGCTGTTGTATCTAATAACAAATAGTATGACTATGTTCCAGGTTTTGGTATCTCACTGGCTGGGTGATGACAGAAGGCTACACTACGGCCACTAAGACACACTGATGCAAGAGATGAGGGTCAGTGATTTTGCTGCTTTCCGAAACTTTTTTCGCATGCCTCCAGAGATGTTTGATGAGATGCCGGCTCGGATTGGTCCACGTATACAGACGATGGACACCAACTACAGGCACGACCCTCTGTAGAGGGCGACAGATGCTATACGAAAGCGCCAGAGGGCGGGCGAGGCAATGGGACCTTCGGACGACCAAGACGACCACGGGCCGACGGTTTTTGATCGGCTACTGTTTTTAAACATGTTTGAAAAAAGTAGCCGATCACATTTTTGGTACCCGACCCTCGGAGGACTGAGGCGATCGCGCCAGCTCTTCCCTCTGAAGATATACGGTAGTGCTCGACAGTGCTCGCAGATTCCCGACTATTTTCGCAAAAATGCGGCCGATAGACCAAAAAAAGGATCGGGTACTATCAGGACCAAAACAATCCTTGGTGAAATGGCCGCTTTACCTAACTGTCGGGAGTGCTTGGCCGACATCCCGGACCATTCTCGATCCGAAGGACTCTGTTACGAACGACTGCGTTCAGACAATGAGGACATTCCATATCACTGAGGATAGTAATCCGACTGTTTAACTGTTCGTGTCGTAGCGCTGTCTTACCTCAAACGGAAGTCATAATCGGGACTGTGTGAACGCCGCATAAACGAGCAGATTCTCCTTTCCCCGACAGTATTTTTGAATTTTCCGGTCGTAATTACTTATTACATGTGTATATACTATATATATATACATGTAGTTCTGTCATGATTTATGGAGATCAAGGAAAACTGGCCGCGCAGTATTATACTTGTTCCCACATTCAACAAATTTTAAGCAGACGACTTTGAAAACATCTAGGAAAATATATGAAAAATCTCTGAAAATGACAGTATTGTTATTCAATTGAGTTGAAAATATTGTGGCAAAAGAAATTGCTCTTTATGAGCCAGTTCACCTACTCATGTGTGTTATAGCTGTTTGTGTAAAATAATATTTCAAATGCAGAACCCTGTCAGTCACATGATCCGATCCGGTACCTTCAGTACGAGAGGCCGACGCTCTACCGCTGTACCACTGTCTTCAACAAAGTCAGGTTTTCTTAGAGCACGGATCACAGTCTTATCCTTCTATTTACAGTACATTTTCTTGCTGTCTCTTTCCATTTGAGCCGTCCCGCGAGAAAACCGACATTATGGACTCGGCGTAAAGTATCGACCCGGATCAGACTAAGCATGCTGCACAGGCTTACCCGGAGAGACACTTTTCGCCTCCTGTGGATTTTCTGTTTCGGGAACCATTTATCTATACCTTTATCCCCCTGAGACGGAATGTGTCAGCCCGGATCAGTCTGCGACGACTGCGCAGGCTGATCTGGGTCGAGGCCATAATGTTGTTGTTTTTCACAGGACGGCTCATTTGGTGATCACCGTTATAATGAATTAACATCTTCATATCATGGTCCGTATCCCACATATAGATGCATCTTTACACATAAGCAGGAGACGTCAAAAAGAGGATATTCCAAATTTGCATTAATGTTTTCAGCTCTATTTACTAACTAAACAGTTTCCATAATGTTGCCTAGATATTATTTAAAGTCGTTGCCTTTTGCTGCAGATTCGTTGGATGCGGGAAAGGGTTAAGGATATATATCATGATGAATAACCAGAAAAAGTTGATAAGGACAATTCGATCTGTCAAATCAAACAGACGACCAGGAAAGAAAATGGCATTTGTAAAATCGACATAGAATAGAACTTGAAATTAACTAAAATACAATGTGGATATTTTCTTGGTATGGTTCATGTAGTTGAAGAGATCAAATAAGTCAATGGCTTATCAGCAATTTGCTGTGTACAGTTATAATGGCGTTTCCGTCATTGTTATTATGTTTACATTCCGTTGATCATTATCTCGACTTTATTGCTTATTTCATTTATACATTTTCACAATGTAATTGTTTACTCTTTATTCACATAGCAAACTATATTGCGTTTGTTGTTACTTTGTAGGCGATAGGCCTGACCAAATATGTAGTTCACGCACGGTATATCGATAAAGTGGAGAGAGAGACAACAACCAGTATATTTGGTCAGTGTATATTAGTTTGACAGTTTGACACACAGTTTTCGAAACAATCTAGGAAATAAGATCATTTTCCATAAAGTTGTTTGTCGTAGTACGTCAACCATCTGTAAATGCTTTTGACAAGAACTCGATTCCAAGTCGAATCATACCAAATATGTATAGTTGTAACAGTGGCGTTCAAAATTGGTGTTCGGGGAAATGAAGATATACCACGACTGCTACGCTCGACCGCCTCGGCTGTGTGGTGGTAGAGCGCCATCTCGGGTGCGGGAGGTCGCAGGTTCGCTCCTCAACCGAGTCATACCAAAGACTGTAACAATGAAACTCAGACTTGTGCGGTAACGCATTACAACTGCCTCGCTGGTGACAGCCTAAATTGACCGGTCGTACTGGTAACTTACAGAGGAAACGCCGTAATATAACTGAAACAGTCTTTAACCCTACTTCATATAGACGCTTTCTGGCGCCTCTGCAGCCGACGGCTTTTTGAAAACATAGTGACAAAAGAAGAAATTGCACAAAACGTGCAATTTCTCCTTTT
>JAUELF010289233.1:0-10116 GCA_031471495.1 Clinocardium nuttallii | reverse complement strand
GCCCATGCAAGACTGGATTATGGTCCTTGAAATTGTCAAAATTGCTATAATAGAGCTTGTTAACACGATACAGTCTTTAGTTTTGATTGTATCGCAATCAAACTTATACAGTAGTTAGATATCTATGAGAGCTCGGTTTCTAACGAGAACAAGCCAGATCCGCTTATGCAAGACTGGATTATGGCCATTGAAATTCACAAAATTAAGATTGTAGTTAAATTTTGATGAGAGCCTCGTTCCTTTCGGAAACCAGCCAGATCCGCCAATGCATGACTCGATTACGGCCCTTGAAATCGTCAAAATTGCTATAATACAGTTTGTGAACACAATAGCGCCTCCATTTACTATCCGATCTTCATCAAACTAAGATAGTAGTTAAACATAGATGAGAGCTCGGTTTCTATCGATAACTAGCCAGATCCAACCATGCAAGACTGGATTACGGCACTTGAAATTGTCAAAATTGCTATAATACAGCTTTTTAACTCAATAGAGCCCCCACTTCCTATCTGACTTTCACAAAATTAAGATTGTAGTTAAATGTTGATGAGAGCTTCGTTCCTTTCGGAAACCAGCCAGATCCGCCAATGCATGACTTGATTACGGCCCTTGAATTGTCAAAATTGCTATAATACAGCTTGTCTACACAATAAAGCCTACATTAACTATCCGATCTTAGTTAAATATTCATGACAGATTGGTTCCTTTCGAAAACAAGCCGGAACCATGCCAGTAGAGCATAGGCCCCCATGGACAACAACAACACTAGAAGTGTAACCCCATTAGTGTAGCTGCATGACAACACGGTGATTTGATAAAACTGTTAACAATTATGCTTATATATTGCTCCGACCGGACGGAACGAATGACAGATGGAAAAAGGACAGACGTACGACGCAAAATCAATATCCAATGCGCCTTTGGCGTTGGGTAATACAACATCCTGATGCAAGTTGCAGGTGTCTATTATCAAAATAAGTAAATGCTTCAAAAGACACTGACACAGGAGCAATGTTAATGATAACCAAAGTATGGTTTAGTAACTTCCCATTCAAACACCGACTTCTTTTTATTGAAACCGAATGTTTTTTTGTTTTTTTCGAATTTAACGACAACGCTTAACGTCTTTAAATGCAACCTTGGTGATCCAGTGGTTAACACTTCGTATTGTTAAATTATTTTTTAAACTGAAATAGCTCAGTGAGTAAAGACTCGGTTATTGCCTATTTCAAATGATTCCGAACATTTCCGCTAGTCATGTGTTTCCTGCCATTCTCTCACCAGTTTCCACACACACTTTTTCTCATGCAACAGCGGCGTTGTCCTAGCAAATCGAACACTCGACCGTGTGATAGCCAAACACTCTTACTTGATTGGTTGATTCGGCTAACACTCACTAAGTACACAGTGGGTTATGACAATCCCCAAATAAACAAACAGAGAACATGATGATAGATGCCATCCTTTCAGAGCCTCAAAAGAAAGCAATTAAGAAATCACTTTTATTAGGAAATGTTCTTGTTAGCGAGACCAAAGGCAATCAAATTAGAAACTCCAAGAAATAAGATGAGAGCTGTTCACAACATTATCTCAGACAAAGTAATACAAAAATACAAATGTTCAAGACAACTGTCGAACGTGACTGTGTAGGCATTTAAGGTTAAGTTCACCAAATACAGAAGTCAGTTAGAATGAATACAGTGAACATTCACCAAACCAAAGAAGACGATTTTAAAAAAAAGAGAGAGAGAAGACTATAGCAGAACACAACCAGGTAAACCAAGATGCGATAAGGTTAAAAAAGGGCAAATAAGTCAAAACCCACGTACTAACTGATTTTTGAAATATTTGTATCACAAGTTCTAGTCTGAAAACTTAAACCTGAAAATATCATTCACTTCATTTTGCAGATCACTTCCAAAATATGTTTTGATAGCAGCACTCTCAATCCGTAGTTCGTGTTTATGCACTAAACATCAAAATGCTGCTGACCATTGCAGCTCTTATAAGAGAAGGCTTTACTATCTCTGTGAATCCCGAAAAGCTCCCAAGTGCTCAAACGATGAAAGATACATTTGGTGAATCTGTTGTTTTGGGCCAATGTTCACGTGTTGAAGTAGAAGAAAAGGGTAAGCGGAAATATGTAACAACAAGTGTCGAATCACAAATGGCAGTTGACAGATTTATAAATTATGTTAAACACCAAATGACTGAATGTGATGCACATGTAAACCGAGTGCGTACACAATATGATCAAATTCGCACTCTGTAAGAAAAGCTACCAAATCATAAAATGCTGATACAACTTGATTTTGCTGAGAACTAGTTGTAAACCATTAGAAGAGGTACAGAGTGCATATTTTAATCAAACGAGCGTTACCTTACATCCCATGCTAGAATACCACAAGTCGAATGATGGCATTTTGAAACATAAATGATTTATTATTGTATTCGATGAGATGGCCCATAGAGCATCAGCTGTAATCACATGCATCGCCGAAGTTATGCTTCTTCTAAAGAATATTTACAATGAGATGCAATGTATACACTACTGGAGCGACTCTCCAACCAGCCAATATTGTAATAAACATATATTTGATCTTGTCGCAAAGCATCAAGCTAGCATGGCATAAAGGCAAGATTGAACTACTTCGATGTCGGTCACGGCTAGGGCCCAACTGACAGCCTTGTGGACACTTGCAAGAGATTAGCAGATGAAGCCATGCGTAGCGGAAAGGATATCATTCAAGATGCTGCAGGATTTTATGATAAAGTCCAGTATAAGGAACATTACGTTTCATTTTGTATCAATGGAAAGAAGCACAGACTGAAATACTCCTAGTAAAGTCCCCTCTTGAAACGATCAAGGGAACAATGAAGATACATGCAGTTGTTGGGAGAGGGATTACAGTAGTGAGGAATGTCAGCTGTTATTGTGAAACATGTATTTCTGGTCAAACATGCGACTCTTGGAGATATGAAACGCTGAAGCAGAACAGTAAATACAGACCAAAACCAGACAAAGTAAACAAATAAAAAAACCAAATCCAGAAAAAGTAAACAAACCAAAACCAGACAAAGTAAACAAACCAAAACCAGACAAGCAAGCAAACCAATATCTATACAGATCGTCGAAGCAAATTATCCTCAAATTACTAATAGAGAGTGTCACTGCAGATAATAGTGAAGAATGCGCAATAAACATAGACCAGGGTGTTAAGCACTTTTGAACGTATGTTAATTGGTAACATTACCGACATTGATGATGTAGAAGGTGAGATCGAAGTGGATTTTATGGAATCGGGAAAACTCTATGCACGTGGCCCAGTATTCCGGATTCAATATGGTTTTAAAGCAATATTATGTAAATTCTCCAGAAGCCACTGGACACTCATGCAGAATGTTTAAATTATCAGGAAGTGACAAAAATAAAATATTAAAATGTTTTTCAAGTTCTCAATTAAATAAAAGGTGTGCATAAAAAATGCTCGAACAATGTGTTGATATGATTCAAATTATACTGTTACCAATGTCATTAGATTCATAGTTGCACTCGTTTGTAAACAGTTAAGTGGGTTTTTTTACAAGTTATTACACAAAGAAATTATTAGTTTGTAATTTCGATCATATATTAGTTATTAATCGACATGACAGTCTTTTTTATAAAACATTCGTTACTATAAAATCTTCGTTCCTTTTCACAGTTTTAAAGCGGTACAAAGGTACAAATCTTCATGAACTGTTATTGTTTCAACAAGCAAGTGTCACAGAAGCTGTATCACGTACATGATATAACTACATATCATATTTTGTAAAGCAATAACGTACTTAGAATTTATTAAATGAATAAAATTAAATGCTATATGAATGAACAAATTTAACATGGTAAACAGAAAGGTACATGGATCCATAAAAAGCTAGCCATATATATGTGTAAAACGTTATATTTGGAACATTTAAAACTAGATTCTTTAAATTACAATGAGACGATATAACTCTGTTATGAAAAAGAGATAATATCAATGATTTATTTGTGCATTGTACACATTTAATCATCAAATTAATTCCTTTACGTGAAATGCAAGATGATGTTTTTGTTTGCAATAAAAACTATAGTGCATAGTTTGAACTGTTTCATTTGTTATCAACCAAACTTTCAGACATAATTGACTATATCACCCAGCATAGTCATATTTGAACAACACACCATGAACAAAACGAAGGTTTAACAATGTTAATCTTTTACATTTGATGAATGTATTTTCAACAAAAAAATGGTTGAAGTGTTTCATACAAAATTTCAAAGGTGTTCTCCTTAAATGCTATAGAACCGAAATATATCGATCATTGACAACCATAAATGAGAAAGTTCGATTTTAACTTTTTTCCAATGTAGTGGACCTATTTATTAAAAAACAGTGATACTACTATGAGTAGCGAGAATAAGAATAGCGATGCCATTAATCTACACGTCACATATTACGTCAGATAACATAATGATATACACGCAGACCAGACTGGGGTTGTGTAATATTCACTGTGTGTGATATGTACACATGTGAATCAATAAACGATGTGTACGTTTTGAGCGGTTTGTTAACGCAGCCAGTGTTAAATTGGAGCGCTTTGTAACGTTACTGTTTGGCCAATCCACGAGCAAAAAGATATAAGTGCGATATCAACAGATCCTACATATTGAAAATAGAAAGAACAATACAAAAGTGTATGTACACGAATGAATAAAAGTCAGACTGAGAATTTATCATATCTTTTAACAAAATTACACAATTTCGTCACTTCCTTAAACCAATGTTATCACTTCTAAATTCCATGAGGTTAGGTTCCTTATAAAAGTATTTGATATGACCCAACTTGGAATCAAACCCTGGTTTCTCCATCTCAACCAATTAATCAACATAGCTGGTCACATACTGGTCAATATTTCGATGACACGTGATCCTTCAGTTAGTCCACTTGTATTCGATACCTAGTCATTCCTTATATATTGTAGTAATTATTAGTTGTTGGTACTTCATAGTCTGTAATGTTTTAGATAAAAAGAAACGTGGTTTATATAAGTCATTAACGCTGATTTTCAACTGTGGCAAATGTAATGGGTTTTTTAATAATAATTACATTGGCCTTAACCCAAAGGCGTTCACCCCATTCGCAATTACAGTCTTCTTTGCTATCTAAGACCGAGTGTTTAGCGTTGAAGTTTGGATCTAGGCGTCCAGGGTTCGATCCTTGGGCAAGACATATTTCCCAATCTAGTAGTGGTGTGATGAAAACGGTGTTAACAGCTAAAAGAAATATATATAAGATTCCTGCGTGTGAAATTGTGCAAGAAGCAGTGGGCTTTTAGTTTAAACTTAATTATTTTACATCGATTGCAAAACAAGTCTCGGGCTTAAATTATTTACGATCGATGTCTGCTTTCTGGAGATTTAACCAGTACTCGTGCCGTTTGTGTGGAAACATCCCAAAGTCAGGACCCACTCATCACGAGACTCGAACAAAGAACCTTTAATACGAATCACTCAGTGTCCGTCTAACGTCAACACTTGTTTAAACGACATCTCTTCCTATACCACAATGGTAATTCCACTTAAACTTTACATAAAAGATCCTGAAAATTGTGGTTGCCAATCTTTAAAAATCTTCTCCTCTGAAACCGGTAGTCAGTATTCCAAATTATTTGAAATAATTTTTCATGTTTACTCGTGCTAAACAAATAGACAAACTACTTCGGTCCACAAGGTCCATATATCATTCTGAGGACTAACTAACCAAACGAAACAATACATCCAATATATCCTCGGTATGCCTTGTTGGGATACCATGATGAAACATAAAGAGAAATACTGGGCTATATAGCGTAAACTCAAACCTTTGAAGTCTCTATAGTCAACGTCGTCGTTTTTATTGAGTTCGTCATATATACCTTCCGCATTCGTGACTGGTCCTGCTGATGGTGTTAAAGTTGTGTAATGAGCTTAAATAAAATAGGAATGTAACATCGATGTTCCTTTGAATGATTGTGTTAAATTAGACAGTGTACAAGGTTTAAATGTGTCGTTTGCCATTGGGTGTAGATAGTTGTAAGAATTAGATCCTCCCCTCTGAGTATTTATTAATGTAAGAAAATTTTCGTTTTAAATGGTGCTTTACGCCGCTTTCAACAGTATAGCGGTTATGTCAGGCCCTTTCCAGTAATTCCGGTATAATATATACTGACACAGATGCATCAGTCGTATCCTTGCAATCACCGGTGCCAAAGAAGTTAATCATTTAAACCATTGAAAGGGTATTCGCAATCACTCGGCCCGGGCCGTACGAATCATGGGTGCCAAGGATGATAGTCATTTAAACCATTGAAGATGTTTTCGAAATCGCTCGGCCCGGGCCGTATGAATCATGGGTGCCAAGGAAAGTAGTCACTTCAACCATTGAAAGGGTCTCCACAATCGCTCGGCCCGGGTCGTATGAAGTCATTAGTGTTTGATTTAACCTGAGATCCCGATGCATCAGTCGTTACACAACCCTGAGCGCCAATAAACACCATTTTTAAAGTATTCGCTATAAATCGGTCGATTTTAAAAAACAAACAAAAAACAAATTAAGAGTGCACGATTTTAAACAGCCTACTTTTACAATATCTGAGCATAGTCTAGACCAAAATCAGCATGTACTGTCTAAGTATTTTCCACTTACAGACGCTTTCTAACGCATCTGACAACTTTTAAAACAATGTGGCAAAAGTAGAAGTAGAAAAATGTCTGTCCATATATAGATGTGTGTTCTTTATTGTGCCAATTTTTATCAAAGACGTCTGTTGCAGAGTTTTTGTATGGGGAAAAGCTAAACTATGTAAGAGCATGTTAAATGTCAATGATGCTGAAACCAGTTTTGAGAATGGATCCCATTGGATAAATGTTAACTTTAACAAACCTGTAGATTCTGTTGTACCATTGCTGTCTGTTACACTAGTCCTGCATGGTCCTGAATACGAAATAATTTGTCAAAATACAAGTTCATTCAAACTTGTCTAAAGCAGCCAGGGTTCAACGTTCTGGTTATCTTTCAACACACCTGACTGATTAACAAGTTTGGCTGTACTATGAGAACTCTATGATTTTGTCCCGGAAGTTGGATACGGCAGGACCGTACTTGATACCGATGTTTGCATGGTAATGAGGGGTAAGACATGGTGTTACACCGGAATTATCTGATTGTATTAATAAATTCTGATATACTGATGTATTCCCAAAAATAGTAAGTCTCTCCGATGTTCTAAATCGGGCGACTACATTTTTCATGAAGTAATAGTTTAGGAATATTTTGGTAACTAAAAAGCAAACAATACAGTTTGTTACGAGCTGACTCATTTGAATCTGTTTTGTTTGCACACAAAAAAACCATCAATATTGGCATTGGCCCTGAAAGATGTATTATACACTGAGCATAAATTAATGAACATCGACCATTCTATATTTTTAACAAGGCATTGTGCTTTCCCGCCAAATCTAAACTAATGTTATTCTTATAGTTTGTTATATTGCAATTTCCGCCAATTTTAGATATCTCCAATTCAAATTACTAAACAATATTCAAACATTGACAGAACAGTAAATGCAGACACATACCATTATCTATCGGATAATTTTCACATGTAACACCTCTTTCAGGTTTGGACATGTTCCTTCTGAAAAACAGAAAACCAGTTTGAGATGAAACGGTTCTAGGAAATGTTCTTTGCTCAACGCAGTTTTTGCTGCAAAACATTATAACAGCGTTGACTGTATCAATCGATGCATGTATGTCTGTAGACTTTGGTGAGACTTGTCTGAATATAAACAACAGATACACGGCACTGACATTGGCGTCTGCTGCAAAAACATTATAACAGCGTTGACTGTATCAGTCGATGCATGCATGTCTGTATACATTGGTGACTTTGGTGAAGCTAGTCTGAATATAAACAACAGATACACGGCACTGACATTGGCGTCTGCTGCAGAAACATTATAACAATATGCATGTATGTCTGTAGACATTGGTGACTTTGGTGAAGCTAGTCTGAATATTCACAGATAAGATCCAATATCGCCTGACGAAACTCAGCATATATATATATATATTTGCTCAAAGGTTGCTTTGGATCGTATTTTCTGTCTTATGATGTTGTTTTGTATTATTCCCAATACATTCTCATGTATGCGAGGTAAATGTTTCATTTGACATGGTACATTTATTGTTCATGATATCGCTAAATGCAGCTCATATTGGATAACAAATACATTACCAGTACCATAAAATGTTAACCCTTCCAAAACACAGACGTATTGTGACGTACCATAAAATGCACCTTGCTCAAGGGCACACAAGAGTGCATTGTTTGAATATTACGCAGTGTTTGAGGCATACGTTAGAACAATGTATGTCCAAAGACAGGAAAGGTTTGGTGAGACTGTGTGTTTTCAAGTCTTGTCTGAATATGATAAAAATAATAAAAATAATAATTTTAATGATAATAATCATGATAATATTAATTATGATAATATTAATTTTGAAAAAATTATGATAATAATGAAACATCATTAAAGTCGTACCGTCTTCTCTTGACGAAAATGAAAACTAAGACTGCAACTATAATTAACAGAATAACGATGGCAGAGCCTACAGCTCCACCGATTATAGCAACATCTCCCTGGTCACCGCTTGTTTGTCCTGGAAACGAAAACAGATCAGAGTCAAATGAATTATCTGTCTGTCTTAATGAAAAGCACGATGTGAAAAGTATGTGAAAAGTATGTACAAGCAAGGCATCAACGAGCATCTCTTAAATGTATTTAATCGTCTATTCACAAACAGTATTTACCCTGACAGTTGGTCTCTATGTTACATAGTACCAATATTTAAAAGTGCTTACTATTAAATTAAAATTTATTAATCAACGACAAACTATACTGCTTATTTAAATATTATGCATGAAAAATCTGCGATAGATGTTTTTATTTTGTGTTAATTAGTTTTATAATTACAGTCCCTTGTAACTCTAGTATTGAATGGCTCCGTACATTGTATGTGTTATTGAAATGTTTTATATGTGTGTTTGTATATAGATGAGGCTTAAATAAAGATATAATAATAATAAAACCTTTCTTTAACAAAAGGCACGAAGTGAAAAGTATGTGTTTACTATTTAATTAAGATTAAATAAGCAACAGTTACTTTTCTTTAACAAAGGGTACCGACGTCAAATATATAAGGTTTTACGATTGCATTAAGAACAATTAATGAACATTGACCATTATATATCTTGAACAAGGTTCATATATGACTTTTGAAGATTACAAGACAATACTATAAATTAAATTTAATAGAACATAATGGAGATACAACGTAACGTAAGACTGATAAACAACATATATATATATACATGCAGGTGTCACACAACCAAACTGTTGTGAGCGAGGCCCTACATTCACACACATGTACAAACAATATATACAAGAACATGAAAAACAAACACAACATGTAACCCTATCCCACATGCAATTAACCTATTGCATAATATTGAACTGTCAAAGCAAGATTAAGGAGAAATATAATATATAGAATTAGAGATCATCGCTTATAAAAGAGCAATCTCTATTTGTTAGGCAATGCTTCCGAATGTCATATCAATAAGGAGATTCCTCTCTTTGGGACATGGGTTATTATATCATCAATCAACATATTCAAATTACAAACTGACTCATTGAGCCTAATTAATCGTATTCGCTAACAATAGTTCAATAACGTTATACATAACGGAGAACTGTCCTACTTACCGCAAGTACCTGTAAAATTTTCAAACAGTGTGGAAGTAGAAAATGCGGCTCGATATTATTATTTATGGTAGTCTGCATGAAGAGCTTGCTCAACAAAATCATCCAATCCAATTAGAGATCTAATGAATTCAGTACTTCTGAAGGCATTTAACAGATCTATACTGTGATGATTAAACTCATAACGTAGTCTACGCTCAAATGCGGATCAAATGTGGATCTACAAGATTGTACACGATCACAGTCTAGTAAAATATGCTCATTAATTACACATGATCTTTTC